>QANT01002663.1:0-57822 GCA_003254885.1 Purshia tridentata
CGAAATTTGATCGAAATTTCCATCGAAATTTCCAATGAAATCGAAATTACATTCCTTGGGTGCACCTTTGTTTTTTGTTTGTTTTTCAAACGTAAAAAAACAATCCCCCGTGTTTCGGTTAGTCTCATACTTACATATCTTTTGCCGATGAACCATTTTTTACGGTTGTTTGTTTAAAGTCTTTATTTATTTATTTATTTTTATCTCCATTTTATTTTAACATGAGAAATAAGTGAGAGAAAATTCATTTAATGATGGAATTCAGCACGATTGTAAAATGAATAATTTATTAAGTTGAATTTAATATTTGATCATGTTGTTTATTACTTGTCTTTCATATTAAATAACTCATATGAGCCAAATTGTTACTTACATTATAGTCGATGGCATTTTGTTATGCAGAATGATCTTACTCGACATTTTGACATGTTACGTCATTAGAATTTTAATCAAAATTAATATCAGATTTAACACTAATTAAGATTTGGTCCATATGATAAAACTATTACAAATAATATAAATATAGTTTTGTACAAAATTTAGAGAGAATTATAACAATGGTCCTAACTTGAGTATCATTTTGGTACACAAACTTATTTTTTGAATTTTATAGTCTACGAACTTTCTCATGTGTATCACTTTAGTTTTTTATGTCAATCTCATCTATATTTTTTCATTAATTTTAGTCATGTATATCACGTTAGGGAAATAATGAAGAGGTGGGTTACTAATTTTATTTTTCAAAAAAGGTTTATATATTTGACATATGATTAAAATTGATTGAAGTAGAGAGACACATGGGTACTATAAGATTGAAAAAGCATGTTCCATGAACAAAGTGATAATAAAGATAAAATTTGAAGATTATTATAATAATTTGCTCTATAATTTATACATATATAATTATATAGATTGTTCTAATGCTAAGTGGTTAGCAAGTTAATAATAAGCTAACTACTCATTTGGGATCACTACGCGATGTATTATCAGAATTAAAAGTATTCATTTGTTAGTTCTCATTTTAAATATCTTTACAAAAAATGAGGCATTTATTAAAGTGTGTACATCATAAACAAACTCTTTTACGACGAACTTTATTACTCGACATGTAATTTGTTGTTGTGGACCCGCCTTATGTGTGCCGACCTAGAACGGTTGACAGATTTCGGTTAGGCCTCTTTGGACTTCATTCGAGTTATCTTCGGACTTTAATCCATTAAGCATTCTTTGGCCTGAATAGAGGGGCCCACTCTAGATATGATGAGGAAAATAGATATATAAAATATTTACAAATGTGATAGACAGTTTTTTTTCGTTTTTGGTTTTCATGACAGGTGCACCCCCCAAATCTCGTTGTCATCTCTCACCAATACTCGCCTACTATTTGACTATTTTGTCGTCAATCTTCATTATCTTGTAATCAAGAAAAAAAGAAAACTTTCTTTTCATCACGGGTACCTACATGCAAGTGATGTGAGAGACACAAACATAATAAATATATACACTCGTCACTGATTGCATGAAAGTTTACTCATATCATTGGGCTACTATTTATTTGTCATCTTCTGATATGTTGGTTAAGCCTTTAGTAACCTGCTAGTCAAAAAGTAAATTAAAGCATAAACCAACCAAGCAAACTCCTAGCAGCTGGTGACAATAGTGCTGTGCATAATGGTTGAAAAAAGATAAACAGCTGGTAGGGACTCTTGAGCCAAAACCACTTAAGCATATGATATGGTTCTTTGTAGCTTCCGCTTCTGTTTCTGCATAATCCTTGAGAGTAAACCATAGCATAAAAGTTATAACATACAACATTCACTACACTTTCACTTGGTTTATGAGAGGCAACTGGGCTTAAGCAGTAATGGGAATGATTCATTATCAAGTTTTGGAGAGAATATACAGGTAGCAACTTCAGAAACAACACCGTATGAGCTTCAGAAATACAGAAGGTTGAAGAGCAACCAACAATCACATACCACACCAGCCAATGAAAAAGTGGAGCAACTCAGGGCAAAAGCAAAAAAGAGAGTTTTTGTTCTTCATTCAGATACTCAAAAACCATAGGGTAAATGTATACAGGGGCCGGGTGTAACATAAGTTTTATAGCACCTTTTCTCATCAAATCATGACAATACCAAAAGCCAACAAATACCAGACAATTTTTTTGCAAGAAGCCAGAACCAGCTTGCCTCCTCTTCTGGCCAAGGCAGGCTGTGTTCCAGAAATGTTTCTTTGAGACTTGTTTTTGCCATGATTTACCTCCCATGCAGATGAGATTGCAAGTCCAAAGAGAGAGAAGGAAAATAAAAATAACAAAACCTAACTTTTCTCCTGTACACAAACAAATCCAATCTAAACAATCTTAGTCAGTATGGTTTATGCTACCGTCATCCATTCCATTAGGCTCTTCTGGCAAACTTGTACGCTTACGTTTGCACCAACATAAATACTTTGGTATTGGCCCATCATCTCCAACAACCCATGTATGCTCTGCAACATCATCCAATGTCATCCTCATGCTTGGGTCTGCATAAGGTAATGTTATAATCATGAGCAAACTTTCGGAAAGCAATAAGAAATTTCAAAGAACTAATCAGCTCCAGCCGTAAAACAAATGGAAACAATATGACATGTCACCAACCTTTGCAAAGAAGCCCTTCTAGTAAGTTCTTCAACTGTGGAGTCAAATCATCTGGAAGTACTAAAGGATTATTAACAATCTGCAGGGGAAAAAATTCCAAAAAGAGATATTATAGGCAATAAAGCACCGGCTTTAAGTATATGACATCAGTAGTGGTGTCCCACAGTGATAATGGTGATTTTCATACCTTCTCATATGTATCCTGCAGTGTGTCTCCCAGGAATGGGTATTTTCCCAATACCATACAGTACAAAGTAACCCCCACTGCCCAAGTGTCAGCAGCTCTACCATGATAGGTTAGCCCTGTTGATCAGAAGAAAATAAATGACTAGGATGTGTAGGGAACAAAATTAGAAATACATTAAAATTAAGATTCATATTAAATTAAAATTTTATCATTTTATAGATAAGAACCCAATATTCCATTCATAAAGATCTGTCAAATTCAGACTCACATTCGAGTTATGATTTTACTCTAAATAACTATACTTGAATTCAAGTTTAATCTGGCCTATTTGATACTTGATGTCCTAGTAGAATCTATTTTCTACAAAAATTTGCTAGGTAATTACTCAGACACACACAGCAGATGGATTGAAACCAGAAACTTCCACCTGTATTCTTATGTGAGATGGAAGACCTAATAGCACATATTTTTCTATCTTGGGAGAAAATCTAACCTAAACAACATTCAGGTGCAGTGAAAACAGGAGTCCCTGGAGATCGGCGCAACTCATCATTATCATCCTGCAGATGAAACCAATACAATGCCTTATTAAAACATGAATACACCAAACAACATGATTTAAACAAAGGCCAGAAATAGCTAAAGAGATGAAATAAAATCCTAGTAAGTCAAATTGGTACAAATTTCAGCAGCTCCATTACCTCAAAAACCTGGCTGACACTAAAATCCCCAATCTTCACAGTACCATTACGAGTAACCAACAGATTATCAGGTTTGATATCGCCGTGCACTATATTCTGTTTTCAAAGGAGAGACAAGAAAATTCACATAACAATGACAAACTAATAACTGTACATTGTAGGAATCTAGAAACCGTACATATAGGGAAACAGCTATAATGCTCTATGGGTGATGCCTGTCTCCGGCGCCTACTGGTCATGCATTCATACAGAATGCACAAGTATTAACAGCATTTCAAAACATCACTCTTAGTCAACCATGCATCTTAAAAATATATATAAATAAATATATAAACAAATAGACAGCTTTCATGATCAAATACAGCAAAGCACACAAACTACCCTAAAGGGATCCGCTCAAACCAGATATACAAAACCATCAATTCAATTCAATTATAGTGCCAAAGTGTGTGCCAGTTTGCTTGCATTGGTGAATAAACAACATACTATGCTTCATTAAAAATTAAAAATAAACATACATAAGCTAAATAGAAAGCACATTACAGCTCACCAATCATACACACATTCTAGATGAAATCCATGTGTAGCAAGTACAAATGTCCACCAATAAAATTATTTATGGCCAGCCAGATAACAAGGAGAAAACTGATTTCCACTACAACATATTTCCCCATCAAAATAAAACTATAAAGAAGCAATATATCATTACTATGATCTTATGAGGATGTGAGAGAGAGAGAGAGAGAGTTCATCCTAGCATATATTCAAAACTAATATTAAAGATCATACATATAAAGAAGCAATATATCATTATTATGGTCTTATGAGGATATGAGAAAGAGAGAGAGTCATCCTAGCATATATTCAAAACCAACTTTAAAGATCATACATGAGCATGGAGGTAAATTAGCCCAGAAACTATATCCCGCAAGTACTTTCTTGCAGTATTTTCTCCAATGCCGCCTGGTGGACCTGAACCCTCACACACCCATTTGCCTTCAACATATTCAAGAACTGAAAAAATAAAAAATAAAATAAAATAAAATTTGAAGTCAAGAATGAGCCTAAGTAAATTGTACATGAAAAGATCCAACAATAACACAGAAACACCAATATTTTTAGTGAATTAGTCTAAAGCACCTGGTCAAATTTTTTTTTTTGAATACACGGACCTTTGTTTTCTTTCAGTTAGACCCTTTGTTTAATACAGTCTGTTAAACTTAACCCCTCATTAAAAGATTTGTGTCTACTTTTATAAGCTGATTATATCTTTCTGAAAAAATACTGGTAATTCCATTGCGATAGTCTATATTTAAAAATTAATAACTAAAATTTTAAAATTAATACTGGTAATGCCAATACTAAAACACACAACTATCATATTATTCCTTTCTCATTTTTTTCCCTCAAATTTTAAAGTACCATAACTTTCATTTTACATGTCTGTTCACTATAAAAGTTATATTCTTAAAAATCATCAAGATCTATCATACTTTATTGTGATGTTAAAAAGTGAACCATGTTGCATCATGATAACGTATGTTTCAGTCATATATATCATCATAATGAGAAATAGTGAAATATGTCGCATCAAGATGATGTATCTATCTATGGTGTCCAAAAGTGAAGTAACAGCCTTGGATAATATATATGTGAAACAGATCCATAGTTGAATTGATTTTTTAACCACTCTAGCATGCACTAATTCACATTTTCTCCACATAATGTCATATTCATTAGATCTAGACATATGCTTTCCAAAAAAAAAAAAAAAAATTATAACANAAAAAAAACAATTATAACATGGCAGTAGTGTCCAATTTGGTAAGTGAATGACACTTTTGCTAATTCTTTGTACTTTCATGGGTGTTCAATTGGGCACTCGTTTGACTTTCCCTTGAAAACTGTGCAAAAACCTTGGATAAAAAAAAGAAAAAAAAGAGCTGACATATCCGGACCTTGCCTAATTAATCTTTAGACCAGGGACCAAAATCAAAAAAACCCTTTTCCTGGAATAAGTATGAAGCAGCATCATAATTGCATGATCAAGAAAATAAATTTAAAGTGTGATTGGCATTGAAAAGAAAAAGAAGAGAAAATAGGCAATAAATACCCATGTAGAAATGATCTATTTCTGGGTCATCTATCACCTCAATGAGATTAACTATGTTAGGATGGTCCAACAACTTCATAATAAGAACCTGCATAGTGAAAGAATAAAATATAATTAAAATTCAACCAATAGAGTGAAATCATGTTCATAGATATGAAACGAAAAAAGAAAAGAAAAAGTATAACGAGCATTAAGCTCTAGTGAAGTGAAATATGAAGAATGGCTAAAAATAAAATCAATGCAGACCCAAGAAATGTGCAAGGAGTCTATTCAAGAAGCAAGAGCCACTAAATAGATAATACGTCTATAATCTACAAGGTCCACCAGCTAAGAAACAGAAAGAATACACACACAATTACACAAAAAGACAGAAAACCCATACCTCACGAAGAACATCTGTCATAGCTGTCTCTGAAGGTGCAACTCGGAGCTTTAACAAATGAGATTTATGGAAGGCCTGCAAAATTTCAACCCATAACAATGAAACCTTAACATAAAATATACCAAGAAAATACCAAAAATGATATCATCATTTTACTAAATAAATGAGAGTTATAGAGTTATCATCAACCAAAAGGGCTTTTCAGTTACTTAAAAGGTTAAAAGAAAAAATGAAAAAAAGAAGCAAGAAAACTTGTCCCAAGTACAAAAAGCTACTGAATTGCACCTTCCTAGAAGCAGGAATCTGATCACTCCTTATCACTAAAGTTATTTCTTTCATCCAAATATCGAATCCAATAATTCAAGAAAAAGAATCACTACCTTAATTGCATAATGCTTTCCATCTACAAGGCTTCGATACAGAACCTGATACACATGCAACAGAAAAAGGCAAAAGAAACATTTACAGTAAGCAGCAGAAAATGTTTAAAACAGAAAACATAACAAAAACAGAATTGGTACTAAACTTACCACTTTCCCATAACTGCCAGAACCAATCTTACACTCACGAACATACTCATTGACCATCTTATTCCCATCATCATCCTAAACGCGCATGGAAAAATGTATAATTGGTATGGTATGAGAAATGAATTTCAAAGGCTTTTTTAAGAAAAATAAACTTCAAAGTGAACAACTAATCTTATCCAAAATGCATAACTGGAATCCATCACCCCCCCAAACCAAGAAAAAAAGGTAAATAAAATAATTGGCAACTTCAGTTGGTGCCCAAAGCAATGCCATTAATAACCTAGCACCAAAATTGACCTTTAATGACAGTATAAAATTTACTAACCCAAACCAAGAAAAAAAGGTAAATAAAATAATTGGCAACTTCAGTTGGTGCCCACAGCAATGCCATTAATAACCTAGCACTAAAATTGACCTTTAATGACAGTATAAAATTTACTAGCATACCAAATCCCACAAATCATTATTGACAAAAAAATTCACAGAGTTTGTAATAAATAAATAAGTCATATCTTGCAACTCTAGGCGAACATGATTATATCTGATACAAGTGTGGTATATGCTATGCAAGTTACAAGTTTTGAATAGCTTTACTAGACATACATATACTTTTAGTTTCCACCATAAACGCTGACCAAGTAATATTCAATAGAAAGACCACTAAGCACTACACCAAAATCTTTCAGTTTCTCATTACACAATTGAACGCTACAAAACAAACAAGACAAAATTACGTACCTCCGTTCGAACAACTTTGTGGGTTTCCTTCACAGGGAACTTCCTACAAACCATTCCCGTCTGTTCTCTGATGAGTAGAATCTCTTCAGGACGTTTGGCACAGCTTTGCGGCTCACCTTCATCAGCATTGCCAGTGCTTGTACAATCACCATTATATGAACCATCCTCCTCATCATCTTCTATATCTTCATCCAATAACAGCTCCTGGGAAAGGTGATTATTTAAGCCATACAATGGCTTCACTTGCCGTTTGGGCTTTCTACTAAAACCAAAGCAACTGCAGCAGCCCATCATTCTCAAAATAGAGCAACTCTTATGGAACATCAGAAACTAGATATTCGAAGTAGTTACTAAAACTCCCAACAAGAAGCCAACTGTTTCCAATACCTGCAAAAGAACATACCGATAATTTTACAAATCATAAATTTCACGACTGAAAATACATACAATATAAATAGGATTCTCTGGGGCAGACACAGCGCAGATATGCAAAAAAAGACATGGAGCCTTCTAATGCATGCAAACTTTCAACAATTAATCTTACACAAAAATTCACATAAAACCAAAAAAAAAAAAAAATTCATGTTAGATACTAAGATTAAATATTATTTCAGAAATATGGAAATCTGCATTATCGAATACAATTTTATGACTGAGACTGTGGCAGTGAATGCAAACCTGATTTTACAGCTGGAGAGGAGAGGGCTTCAAGCCCAATTCAGCTCTGCTATTCAAGTGGATGCCATTCGGCCAAGTGAAATAAACAGCTCGCTATGTTGAAGCCATCACGATTCAAACCTAGCATCGCGATGACTCCAGCTTATATAGCCACCAATGCAGGCTCTAACCCACACCACCCCCAACCAACTATACCTTGACCTTGTCCTGAATAATATACAAAGACATATAATTTTATAAAAAATTAACAACAAAAAATTAAAAAATAAAACAAAATATCACAGCAGATTAAATAATACAGCTGAAATTTATAAAAGGACATATTTTCGTGGAACTCTCAGACGCCATCACTCACCTACGACAACGATATAGCTTAAAATATGCAACAAAAAAAAAAAAAAAACCNAAAAAAAAAAAAAAACCCACTTGTACGATTTCATTTTCAAATCTAGGAGCTGTACCTTTTATTCAGAGAGAAGAAGACGTGTTGTTGATGGAAAATCCCAATTTCAAAGACCCTAAATTTCTACCTCCACAATTAGCCGAGTTTAAAGAATCAAACTTCAAAACCCGGAAGAAGAACGGATTAAGAACCAATAAAAAAAAAAGTGTATGAAACTTGCAAACAACCCCAAATTTTGGGATCAAAGAGGCTGCGATTGCGAAATTCAGAACGAATTGAAAACCAAACCGGGAGATTGTGAAACTGGGGAGTACCTGAAAAGAAGAGGCCTTTGAAATGGAACCCTAATCTAGCCTAGAATTGAATCCAATGCGAGTTGGTTGGGGTTCGGAGGAGGGATTAGAGGAAAATCAGAGGGCGGGGGAGCAAATTGGGAAATTGATTTGGGCAGAGAGTTGGGGTCAAGTGTGGGGAGTGTGAATATATAGGGAGGGGCAAAATGGGGAAATTAACGTAAAAAGCGGGTCCGAAGAAGTAGTGAGGGTGTGTTTGGCGGGGGAGGTAAAGCCTTGATTGTCGCTCATTGGCGAAGGGCATAGAATGGTGGTTGGGGGTGTCATGTGACCGCTTTGTGTCCTTTTTGAGGGGTTGGGTTTGGAAGTTGTACAACTTTGGAACAAGGAGACTGGCAGAAACAACATATATGATTTAGTACGTACCCGACCTTTTTTAAGAAAAAAAAGGTTTACAATTCATTTCTAGATTGCATCAATCTCAATCTCTCTTTCGTTTTGGTACAGTACATGTCAATTTATGTGAGTGCATGACACTTGCTTGGCTTGAAAATTCTCTACGATGAATGTTTTTTTTTATTATTAAGTAGTGTAGTATTATAATAGAAACTGTTTATTTTTTAAAATACTCTTTAAATATAAATTTTGTAAAAGATAAACTAGATTGAAAATTATTTTGTATTTTAATAATTATCAAATAAATAAACAGTTTTAGTATCATTTAAATTTACTGTTTATTTGTTTGAAAAATTGTTAAATGACTAAACAATTTTAAATTTTGGTAATTTTTATATAAATAATCATTTAAGAGTGAGCTATAAATAAACGGTTTTAATTATGATACTACACTATATAATGAGAAGAGAAACAAAATATTAAAAAAACGTATAAAACTTAAGAAAAACTAAGGAAAATAAAACTAGCATTTCTCAATTCTCATATACGGACATTATATGTAATACATTAACTGTTTGATCTTGGATTTCTCCATCTCCATCTCCATCTCCATGTTCATCTTTATCTCCATTTTGGGTTTTGAGACAGAGAGACAACGAGATAGAGAAAAAGAGGCGACGCTGGTGAGACAAAGAGATAAGAGGGAGGCGATGAGGGTGTTGCACAAATATCTGTATGCATTTATGTCTATACGAAGACAATATATACTGGTGTGCATACATGTCCGTACATAATAATTATACAACTGCAAAGGACATTAACCAAGGAATTTCAGCAGATGGAGTCTAGGTAAGCAGAGGGTTAGAGAATTAGTTCAGTTCTGAGGATTTCCATTGCCTCATTTCAACATATTTTGAGGAACCAAAGCATTCCCATTATGACAATGAAGTTTCCTACCATTTGGCGGGTACATAGTCCAATGTTTAATATATTCACATACAGACTAACACAATCCATTAACCAAACATGTTGCGATCTCGGTTTTTAAAAATAATCATTTAATCAATTAAAATTTAAAAGAAGGATGAAAATATTTCATTTAAAAACTCATAAATTGCAATTTAATCATCTATTCGTCAATATTAAATTTGTTTGCAGTATTATAAATGAGTGTTATAGTGTGTTTAAAATTTTGATAAAGGAGTGAAGACGTAAGTAAATAATTAATGTTGGGTATTAAAAATATTAGATATATGTTAAAGTTTATTTTATTTTATATTAATTAAATATTTGAGTTCTTAACTTCTTAAAGGTCAATTTACATATTTAAGATAAAAATAAAAAATGAAGATTCATATTGGTATCCTTGGTAGGTTATAGAACTATTGATAATATTTAGAAGGCAAAAAGTGGAGCCACTCAGGAAACGAGAGGCGCAAGCGTGTTCCAAGTCTTTACCTCTTCTCACACACCTCTGTCGCTCATTAATAAACTGTGTTCTATCGTCATTATTCGTCAGTGACGCCAAGTCTTGGACGCTTTGAGCAAACTATGGCCGTTGTCGGCGTGCTTGCTTTACAGGGATCTTTCAATGAACACATAGCAGGCACACCTTTTCTTCTTCATCCTCTCCCGTCACTTATGTATTCGATATTATTATTGCAACTCTGTGTGTCTCTCTCTTTGTGTTGTAGCTCTGAGAAGGCTTGGGGTGAAGGGCGTGGAGGTAAGGAAACCAGAGCAGCTCGAAAACGTTGCGTCCCTTATAATCCCTGGAGGAGAGAGCACCACCATGGCCAAGCTCGCCGAGTACCACAACCTAGTCTCTCTCTCTCTCTCTCTCTCTCTCTCTCTCTCTCTCTCTCTGTATGCGTGTTGATTCTTTTAATGCTTTTTTATTTTGTTACTTCTTGGTTTACTATGCAAATGCATGCTATAGAGCTACAATTTTCAATAAAAATAGTATATTTTTGCTTTTGGAGTATTGGGTGATTAAATTTGTAAGTTGTATTTGCGAGATTCGGTTTAGTATAGCAGCAAATGTGGGTTAAGGAGAAATAGAGGTGATTGCTATGAACCATGTAATTTTGTTATATGTTTTTGGCTCGTTTAGTTAAATTTATACAGAAGTGGTGAAATTGTGAACTAGTTTCTCTTGCCTTTTGTACTCAAAAGATGCAACATATTTGAACAATAAAATTTTTAGTTCTGACTCTGTTTTTTTCTTTTCAAAAACATCAATGATTATCATTTATTTTTTTAATTTATTCACAGTTTCCTGCTTTGCGTGAGTTTGTTAAAATGGGGAAGCCTGTTTGGGGGACCTGTGCAGGGCTTATTTTCTTAGCAAACAATGCCACAGGTGCATTTCCTTCTTCTTTTATTCTATGATTGTGTAATCTATTGATATTTCATTTTAGTTTGATTTTTCTTCTTCAATACAAATAAAAGCAGCTGAAAGTTGTTTTAATTAGTGAGACAAGGGGCATGTGTTTTCAGGACAGAAAATAGGAGGACAGGAACTTGTTGGAGGCCTGGATTGCACAGTTCACAGAAACTTTTTCGGCAGCCAGGTAATGCACTGAATTCTGACTGAATTCTGAATTCTGAATTCTCAAGTTAAGCATGTTTATCAAGATAGATATGCCATAAGCAAATAAAAGATGAGACACATGTTGTATCTGTAAATGTGTCAGTACTTAACATGGTAAAATAGTCCGAGATTTCTTGACTTCGGAAAATTCATAAAAGAAGGGGCATACAAGGCTCATGGTATGATTTAAATGGTTCTATTATGTTTGGATTCATTTTTTTTACCTGTAGGCTCAGTTGTCTATTATTTATTAATATACTTGTTTATTGAAACAGTGGATGTTGTCATTCTAGTGGCCACATTATCTTGAAAGTTTTGTACACTATAATTAGTGAATTCCATTGACCTGTTAATTGAAAAATGTAGTAGATTATGATGAGATATATAATTATCTAAAAAACATAATTTCATAGACTACATCTCTATTATATTTAACAAGGTTAGTGCTTATTATCTGACAAGCATAGAAACATTTAAAAAAGTAAAAAGAAACTTGCATGGGAACTTTATACATCTGTGTAAGGCATACTTCATGGGGATAATTATGAGGAAAAAAATCATGGAGCTAAAGGGTTTTCTTTAATGCGGGATGAAGATGCAGGATTGATGTAGGATGTGATGATTGATCACTAACCATACACCGGTCAATTGGCCGTGGTCACCAAATGATTGTTATCTCACATCCCCCATTAATCTTGCATCTTTCATTCCACATTAGAGAATTCTTGATGGAGCTAATGGAATAATAATTCGGCTCCCCATGTTTATATTTTTCTTTACTGTAATAGAAAGAAAGAGAAAAAAAGGGTTGTTGTTAGGAACTTATTTAGGGAACCATCTGTTGTAACACGTCACTTTATTCAATGTTGGATTTCTCAATTTGTCTGTTATAATTTTGTTTTCTTAAACTTACAGATTCAGAGTTTTGAGGCAGAACTTTCAGTACCAGAGCTTGCTTCTGAGGAAGGTGGTCCTGAAATATTTCGTGGAGTTTTCATCCGTGCTCCTGCAATCCTTGACATAGGACCAGAAGTTCAAGTGCTGGCTGATTATCTTGTTCCATCTAACAAGGTGTCGGGTTCAAGTTCTGCTGAATCCCAAGAGGTTTGTGATATGTTCTTCTGTTTGTTTTGACTGGAAATAATGTGATATAATCAGTCTCTAGTCAAGGCTTCATTGGCTTCATTTAGGTTGACAGCATTACTGTATTCTTGTTATTGCGTCTTAAAAGTCCATATTCCTTGTAAATCATAAACCATCGAACCTTGTAACAGATGGATAGATTCAACCAGCTCCACTCAGTGGATTGGCAATTCTATTATTTGTTAGATAAGATTATCACTTAATGAGTGAAGATACTTGGTATGTTGTTTTTGTATCAGAATAGGTTCATTTATCTCTAAAAGGGTCTCTCATTAGTTTATAAGTTCATGATAGTGGAGCAAATTATGGTAAAAAGAACAATTTTTTATATGATAATCTGTAAATTTTGTTGTGGTGTCCTAAAATAAAAGCTTTTGAATACAATCAGAGTAGAGATTACATTGATGAGGACATGACTATTTTAGTAACACTCTTCTGCAATGAGTTACTTGGCATCTCATCTTGCAAAATTGTCATCTCGCATATATTTGGGGGTTTTCTTAGAACCACCAGTCACAAACGTGGTTGTGCTTGTAACACAAAAAATGTATCTTGTAGAATTATACTTTTCACTGAAATCTATTGTCAATGGCACTGCATTCTGCATCATGTATTAAGGAAAGACTACTGAAGCTTCTGTTGCAGGGTGCAAACATGCAGTTATATTGCTACAAAAATCTAAAGCACCATTTATCTACAATAAAATACCAAAGACGATATGCCACTGGAATAAATTATGTTTCACCCTTCTTTTGGTGCTATTTTCTTATTTTGTTTTGGTTATTTCAGGAGAATACTGCGTCTGAGAAGAAAGTGATTGTAGCAGTTAGACAAAGTAACTTGCTGGCGACTGCCTTCCATCCTGAACTGACAGCAGACACTCGATGGTATATTTATTTTCTGTTGTTTGTCATTCTCCTAAATTTGCATGAGGTTGTAAATATTTGCTTGTGCAGGCATAGTTACTTCTTGAAGATGGCGACTGAAACTGGAGAAGGGGCCTCAAGTAGCATTATTTCTGTTGAAGCAGATCTAAATTTAAACCAACAACCAAAGAACGACCTCCCTGTATTTCAATAGTAACAGTGAGATGATTGATACAGTTTATTTCCTGCATTTTTGAAGTTCTTTACTCTATTTAGTCTGCATTTTACTATGATGATGATGATCTGTTAAAGGTCTTTGATTCTGCACAAGTATTCTCTCAGGTTAATTTAGGTTTAAGGCAGAATGGCCGATAAACCAGTTCTGCATTTCAGGTGGTGTATATAAATTATAAAGTTGAAAATAAAGTCACGCTTCTTTTTATTTCTCGAAATAAACTTGAGAATAATTATGTTTCTCGTGTGCACTAGTTAAATGTCAATTTACCATATTGCATTTACCATGTAATGCTCCATTGTTCCATTAGGATCTCAGCCTAATGTAATACTACATTAGTTACCCAAAACCAGATGCATTTAAATGAAAAACACTTGATTATTGGAATTGATGTTTATTTCTCTTGATCATTTGTGTTATTTTTTATTACATCAGGACACAAACATAAATTCTAAAAACTTTACTCAGCCCTCACAATGCATGAGCTAAAATTTTTGGAGGCGATCATTATGAGTATCATGCAACTTCTCCACTTATAATTGGAAGCCCAGATTGAGATCGAGTAGTTTTGAACCTGCAAACCTTGCAGAGAGGAGAAAAGAATGATGGAGTTCTATACTTGTCCTCACCACCCATCAATGGCATTGGGACTCCTCTCTTGACTGGACTAACATAACCAGGCCTGTAAGTCTTTCCCAAAACTCCTTCCACCTGATCACTCAATTTGGGAAATGTGAATTGTGTCTCCAAGTGAGCAAAAGTATCATCACCTAGTGGTATATGGTAGTGATGAACTCGGTCTTCTTTTTCTCCAATAGGCCTAACCCTTATGGCTATTTCCACAAGTCCCTCCACAATCACTCTCGCATAGTTAGTGTCATCGGTTCTTTCCACAAGTACTTCTCTGTGTTCACCATTAGTCCTCCATTCGGCCTCTCCATTAGTAGGAATGCTAACTTCCTCACCATCCCATCTGATCATGAGAGCATCAACTTTGTCATCCCACTTTGAGATCCTCTTTGCTGCAACTACAAGTGTGTGAGTGTCGAACAGGATTGAGATGGCTTGAATCCATGTGAAGTCGCGAGTCCTTCCTGTTGGTCGAGTCCCAATGAAATGTGCGTTGATATGGAGGTTGTCGTCGGAGACAATGGCAAAGTTCCCATCCTTGGCTCCATGGAAGTAGAACATCACCCCATCACCACCAATGAAGCGAGGGTCATAGCAGATAGAGCCGTAGCCATCACAGTTGCCTCTTCTAACTGAAAAAGCGCAGGCAGAATTGTTAGTTCAAATATAGATGACCCATTTCACATGTTATGGATTTTTCTTGAGAGAGAAAATTAAAGGAGCTTACCCTTGCAGGTGGCTTCACAACTGCTACCGCAGTTAACGAAACAACCCTTTGATTTCTTGTTGTTTTTGGGCTTTCTCTCTGGGCAATCGGAAGGACACACAAGAGTCTTGTAAAAACAGGCTCCTTGTGCTTTGCATAAACATTGCTCCTGTCCGGATGCCGTTGCTGGCAGTACGTCGTAGTTTATAGTATCACTGATTCCATTGCCATTGCCATTTCCATTGCCGTTTCCATTGCCATTACCATTACCGTTACCATTTCCATTGCCATTACCATTTCCGTTACCATTGCCATTGCCGTTGCCATTTCCATTGCCGTTGCCATTACCATTTACCGTCCCGTCCCCACCAATGTTGCCATTACCATTCCCGTTGCCGTTGCCATTGCCACTCCCAGTGTTGCCATTGCCATTGCCACCGCCAGTGTTGCCATTCCCATTCCCATTTCCGTTGCCACTGCCAGTGTTTCCATTGCCATTCCCATTCCCATTGCCTTGGCCCAGAACAAAGCTGGCTTCCATGGCAATGAGCATTACAAAGAGCGCCACCAATACATGTGACATTCTTATTTTAGCCATTTCTAGCTAACAACTGTATTCTGTTTAATTATCTTCAATCCTTCTCTTAAATTTACTTGTATTCTGAGCAGGAAGGATTGATGGGAATTGCAGTGTTCAAAGAGATATTTATAGTGGAGTATTGAGAGGGAATCAAGCCTTCATTAGCAATTGTTTATAATTTTATTTGGAATCATTGTAATTTGACTAATAGTTAGCTAGAGACCTGGCCTATACAAAACAAAACAAAACTCCCAAAAAACGGTAAACCTTTTTAACAACCTGAAGCATCGGTACACTATTTTTTGATAGAGCTAGGAACTTTTCGGAAATGTACTCACCTTCAACTTGAATGGTGTACACTATTTTGCATGGCACATCATCGATCATATCTTACGATTGCCTCAAAGTGATCGATCATATACAAAAGAAAATTGCACTTTACATGAAAGATCCATTAAGAGTTGTCTAACGCGAAACATTAGCATTTTTTAGGGTTGATTTTGTGCCACTGCTCACTGTCGCATACATATTAAGTCTCATGAGACCGATCATACACATTGCACCTCACACCCATCTTCACGAGAGCTTGATGCGCCCAGTTTTATTTTTCTTTCTTCTCATGCCTATTAAAGTTTATTTTTGGATTCAAATTCTCTATTTATTTTTATTTGACTTTTATTTCAATCATGTATTTATTATTTAATAGTAGGGAGAAAAATAGAATGAAACTCATAATACTTTTTAGTTGTAAGTAAAATTACATTAAACACTTCAGATTTTTTTTAAAAAAACAGACGAGCAGAGAGTCCAAATCATTTTTATTCAAGTCCTTATTCAATTTTTTTAAAAAAATTTAAGTCTAAGTTAACTTTTCAAACTAGAAAAGTTAGAATAACCAATACTGCAGTACATATAACGAAAAGAAAACTTTGTTGAATTCAAAACCATACTAACCCAATAATTTTGTAAAAAATTGTTTTCTTTTCTTTTTTATCAAGAGAAGATTGTATAATATAGTTTTTTTTAGAGAAAGATTGTATGGCAAGGTAACTTATAGGAGAATATATGTACTGATCTATAATGTATTTTGTCAACCGGTCATAAGGTATGAGCATAAAAGCCAAATTGTCCAAGTACTTTGCACTGACTAAAAACAATCTTAAGAACCTTTTATCCAATATATTAATTATATTTTTTACAAACTTAAAGGTGCAATCAAAGACTGTTATCAAAGCCCAGATACCCAACCAACTATACTCCACCGTGCGAGTTCTTCAAAAAATGCCTTTTAAGCCCAAGAATTAGAAATGCTTTAGTTTCTGATGTAGGTTTTCGTAAGATTGCAGAACCTAAAGGACGTCACCTGAAATCTAGTGAGCCTTAATCCCTTTACCTAGATTCATTGAAAAACTACAAGACATGCAAAAGGTACGTTTCTTCTCTCATGGAAAAGATAACGCGCGTTAATTAATTAATTTGATTAGCAAAGGGTCATACCCGCCATATATTGAAGATACGTACCAGTTCAATTTGGGTAGAAATATAGAAAATATTATCGGTTATTATCTTTTGTCTTATCGGTTATATTATTCATTATCTTAACAGTAGTTGCAGTGCCTTTGTTGATCCATCGGCATAAAGCCCCAGTTGATCAGTGCGGTTTTGTCCTGAAAGTTTAAAATGACATGTTACAGCTTATGCATAAGAAACAAACTTATGAAACATGTCCATGTTGCATGCCTTTATTGAAGAACAATTAACGTAATATGAAACCTCGTGAATGAAAATTTTAGGAGCCAAATTTGGGTGCTTTAACGTATATATATGGTTACATCAACCGTGAAATTGACTTTAATTTTGTTTTGTCCTGAGCAATTGACTTTAGTTAATTAATAACCAAAGATTTTAATAGTTAACTTTGTGTTCATACTTAATTTAGTAATAACCTGCACCAGTAGATGATGAAAATTATAGCATATTTTGGGTCAATAACATATTAACACATATTTAGTAGCTATATTTTCGTGCGTATTTAAAATTTTTATCATTTTTTTCTTTTTAATGACTAAGTTAATATTTGTTAAATTATAGCTTTTGGGTCAAGGCCAGTAGAGCTCACATGTATGATTTAATTGACCCCATGAAGCTAATTTTCCATATTAAATTTAGGTTATTATTTTCTGGAATTTTACCTTAAAGAGTAAGGTAAAGTTGTTTCATAAAACGTCTCAGAAAAATAATTCTGAAGCTAAAGGCCATGAGTACGTCTCTTTCAGCATGTCGTTATAAAAAAAGAAATTCTTGGATACTCAACTACTCACATTTGCTATAGATTTTAAGATTATTTTGATGGATTAATTAGTTTCACGATTCTGATCAAGATATATGCTGGTCCAAAAGAAAGAAAGTGCTTGTCTCTATGGTGGCCGGTCTCAGAGGAGGCACAGATATACTTGCCCCTTCAACAGTTAATATATAAATTAGCCTAGAATCTGTTTGTGGTTAGTCTTTGGTTTTTTTTGGGGCTTGTAGCCCTCTTTTCTCTTTTCTTACCAAAGAAAAAAAAATTAGCCTAGAATTAGGTTAAATTCAGAATTCGATTCTTTCCAATGTAACAAAAAAATAATAATGACTAGAGAAAATCTTCAAAGAAATTAACCTAGATATAAATAATTAACACTTCAATCAGGTTTAACTTGAGGGTGAAAGTGAACATAATTAACCTTCTGAAGGGGTTGGTGACTGAGCTTGGTTACCTAGAGCTAGCTAGTCTATGATTAATTTCAGGGGTCTAAACCCACATGAGTGGGAGGCTTTTAGCGACACTATTTCTATTTCTAGCAACAAATTAAGCTTTGTCTCTAAAAGTCATCTTAAGCATTGGAACAACATTGATCACCGTAGGTGTGTAACCCCTTTCAAAGATGTTAATTAGTGTAAATGTGGCATATATATTTAGGTGTCAAAAGGTAAAGGATGGAATGGTGTGTAGAGTTTGGACGACTCTTAATCGATCTTTCATGCATCACATTACAATGTTCCGTTGTATGATGATCACTTTGAGGCAACAGTAAGTAAGATATGATGATGTGCTATGCAATATACTACACCATTGAATTTGAAGGTGAGTACGATTCCAAAAAGTTGCCTCTATCACAAACTCAAGTTAACTAATGCTTCAGGTTCTTAAAATAGTTTATGGGATGCCTTGTATGCGTATCTATCTAGATAATAACTCTGAATAAAAAATAAAAATAATAGCTAATGAAGGCTTGGTTCCCCCTTAATGATCCCTTATATATACCCCTTTTGAACCCTGGCTTTCTCATCTGCCTCCTTCTTGCTCACAAACAAGTAAATCAACAGAAGGAGAAGATAAAAAGAGACATTAGCTAGAAATGGCTAAAATAAGAATGTCACATATATTGGTGGCGCTCTTTGTAGTGCTCATTGCCATGGAAGCCAGCCTTGTTCTTGGCCAAGGCAATGGGAATGGGAATGGTAATGGAAACAGTGGCAGTGGCAATGGAAATGGGAATGGAAATGGCAACACTGGTGGTGGGAATGGAAATGGGAATGGAAATGGCAACGAGGGTAGTGGCAACGGCAATGGTAACGGGAATGGCAATGGCAACACTGGCAATGGAAACGGCAACGGCAACGGCAACGGCAACGGTAATGGTAATGGCAATGGAAACGGCAACGGCAATGGCAACGGAAATGGCAACGGCAACGGCAATGGCAATGGCAATGGCAATGGCAATGGAATCAGTGATACTACAAACTACGATGTATTGCCAGCAACGGCATCGGGACAGGAGCAATGTTTATGCAAAGCACAGGGGGCCTGTTTTTACAAGACCCTTGTGTGTCCACCCGAATGCCCGGAGAGAAAGCCCAAAAACAACAAGAAATCAAAGGGTTGTTTTGTTAACTGCGGTAGCACTTGTGAAGCCACTTGCAAGGGTAAGCCTCCTTACTAATTAATTAGTTACTATAGATTTTCATGGCATGAACTTTTACTAATAAGCTCAATTCTACTTGTTATTTCTTTGGGCAGTTAGAAGAGGCAACTGTGATGGCTATGGCTCTATCTGCTATGACCCTCGCTTTATTGGTGGTGATGGTGTGATGTTCTACTTCCATGGGGCCAAGGATGGAAACTTCGCCATTGTCTCCGACGACAACCTCCAAATCAATGCACACTTCATCGGGACTCGACCAACAGGAAGGACTCGCGACTTCACATGGATTCAAGCCATCTCAATCATGTTCGACACTCACACACTTGTTGTTGCAGCCAAGAGGGTGTCAAAGTGGGATGACAAAGTTGATGCTCTCATGATCAGATGGGATGGTGAGGAACTTAGCATCCCTACTAATGGAGAGGCTGAATGGAGGACTATAGCTAATGGCGAAGACAGAGAAGTAGTTGTGGAAAGAACCGATGACACTAATTATGCAAGAGTGATTGTGGAGGGCGTTGTGGAAGTAGCCATAAGGGTTAGGCCAATTGGAGAAAAAGAAGACAGGGTTCATCACTATCATATACCACTAGGTGATGACACTTTTGCTCACTTGGAAACACAGTTCACATTTTCCAATTTGACTCATCAGGTGGAAGGAGTTTTGGGAAAGACATACAGGCCAGGATATGTTAGTCCAGTCAAGAGAGGAGTACCAATGCCATTGATGGGTGGTGAGGACAAGTACAGAACTCCATCATTTCTTTCACCTCTCTGCAAGCTTTGCAGGTTCCAAACTACTCAATCCGTCACTGCAATTACAAGCGGAGTGTTGAGAACTATTAGAGTACACAACTCTAATATTTAAATTGGCAGAGAGACATTACAAGTAAACAAATTACTTGTATTAAAGACACAAAATATTACAACACAGCCACTCACAAAGAAAGCTCACAGCTTGGATTAGCTTGGATTAGCTTACATTAGCTTAGATTAGCTTCGATTAGCTTCTATTAGCTTACATCCGCTTGGATTAGCTTGGATTAGCTTCCATAGCTTCTATAGCTTTCATTTGCTTGGATTATTACAAAGAAGGTGTCTCCTCCTATTTATAGGCTTTGAGGAGGTTAATCCAATGGTTAGAAACTAGGGGTGGTTCTAGAATCTACTTACAAGCTTCTAGAATACTTCTAGAGTATTCCATGTTCTAAGAGGTTCTACACCTTTCTTAGATATTTCTACTTTCTCTAGAAGTCTCCAGAATGTCATGGATAAATCTACTTGTGTCTTGAAAGCTCCATAAGACTCTAGAAGGCTCTGGAGAACTCTTGAATATCCTTGTACACTCTGGACTTCTCTTGAATCCTCTGGATTTCTCTAGAGAATTCCTGGAACGTCCTGGAAGATTCTAGAACATTCTGGAAGCTCTCAATAGCTATACTTCTCTAGTTTATTCTAGAGAATTCTCAAATGGGCTGGGGTTGATATATTTAACACGGAGTTGTTCAATAGTCATATTATATGATCAAGAGAAATAAACAATGTTTTCTTAATTGTCTTCAATAATCATGAGAATAAACACTCTGTTTCAATTAATATTTTGTATCTTGTTTTCGGTAAATAATTTAGTATTAATTGTATTCCTGAAATTTTATTCAATAATCAGGTTAATTTTATTGTTCTCCAATCTCAATAAATATTAAATGCATTAGCCATGTGTTTATAATGTTATGCTCGGCCGAGCATTCAGCGCATTCAGCGGCCTCCTTTTATTTTATTTTGTCAAATGGATTTAAGATATGGTTTGATAGTAATATATAAAATTATGGTGAATGTGATTCCAAATGATTATATATTTTTTTATTTCTACATGTATAAGTAACAAAAATACATAAGAAATTTGTAGAAATATCTTTTTATAAGATTTAGAGTTTAAACTATTGAGCAATTTCAACTGGGTTGTATTGTATGGAACCTGTTCACAAGTTTAATAAATAAAATGAAATTAGGCATGAAGCGCCCGGGTTGGGTTGGGCACACATCTTATTATATTAAAGTAGGCCTTAAATTTGTGTATTTTCCACACATGGGCCGTTTTGTTTTTAGGGGCTCTCTCTCTCTCTCTTTAATCAATTTAGTATTATGCTATCAACAAGGTTATAGAGCCCTTAATATGTTCTTGGTATTCTCGGCTTAAGGGCTCTATATATTGTGCTTATTCTTGTAGTACTATAGTGTGGGCGACCGAAATATCTGGGCTCGAGCCCAAGGTTGAAACGTAACCAGGCCCAGCCCAGAGAAAAGCCAAATCAAGAGACGAAGCCCAAAAGACCAAAATAAATTAAGGCCCAAAAGTGAAAACGGTAACATTTCTTGTCTTAAACGAACAGCCCGTTTTTATCCCAACTTTAATGACCCGCGAACTCGAATAAAGGCACCAACGATCAAATACATTAAAGAAGGATAACGGGAAGAAAAGGCGCGAAGGTAGGGAGTAACGGAAAAATTATTTTTTCTATAAAAAGGAACGTGACTCCATACAAATGGGAGATCGAACCTAAGAAAAAAGCAAATACTGAAAAGCATATTGAATTCTTTACTCATTTTAGCATCGGAGTGTCATTGCAGGTACACTCCACGGGAAAATCTCAACAATTCGAAGAAAAAAACTTGGAAGGAGGCGCAACAGTCGAGTGGAAGGCTTTGGCTGATTGATTTATTGTTGTTTGTTAAAATTAGGCCCAGCGAGAATTTTAGCATCAACATATAGGTAGCTAGGAATATTGTTGTAACTGCATCTTATCTCACTACTCTCTATATCTATAGTCTTTTGAGTTTTTAGTACTCAGTTACATCAAAGGTATAAAATTTGGTGGTTTTGTATTTAAATTTCCATACCCCCAAAAATTGAAAATTTGGTCGAAATTCTCAAAATTTCACTCTTTAGTTACATCATGTTAATTACCTAAATGTCCCTAACATATTGTTGACTTAGATAAAATGACACAAAAGCTGGTCGATTGATTGGCAGAGCGGCTGACTGATTGACACTTAAAAATGGACCATAAGCATATATTTTAAACAATGAGTTTGCTTTTTAAAATTTTATTAATGCAAAGGGATTTTTTGGATCGACTCTAAAGATTCGAGGTGAAAGATAAAGATGGATCGCTAACTCTTCATATATATTACTTGACCTTAACATAGTATATAAACATAGAAGGGATTCATAAATTTAAAGACTCAATATTTAGGGCTGTAGTGGTCACCCACTTCGCTTACTCTCGAGGTCCTTCTTAAACATTTTGTATTTAATATTGTTCTCGTCTGCATGCATACATGTATGGGGAATATGATGATAAGATCCAAGCCAATGACATTTGAAGGTTGCAAACGATCACATGAATTTTGCGAAATCAAAACGTTAGCTCATACATTGTAATTAGCCGTTAAGGGTCCATGATTGTAGGGCTCGCAAACTCGCGCGAGCCGATTGCTTGATGGTCCCTTTTCTATATTTTTATACGCAAGATGTGACCTTTTGCTCAATTATCAAATAAATTAATGTTATTTCCATGCATATATGAAAATTTTCTATTCCCTGGCCCAAAAAGAGAAACTTTTCTTTTTTCCTTGTGAGAAGATACGTAAATATCTTGCATGCCTTGTTATATGTTCAATTGAACTTAATAGGAGGCGGCGGCCAACTTGATTTTGAGATTTTTTTTATATAATTGATACAACGTCATATAATCTAACAAATATATGTGTCATAATAAATTCATAAATTTTATTATATTATACACTACAAAGATAAACATATAATCCAACAATACCTTTACACATTAGATTGATCACACTACGTGCAGTATATCAGTTATATAGAAAAAAATTATTCTAAATTTTAGGTGACAAAAAACATAACTAATTTACATTATTTGGTACATATCCTTTCATTTAAGGTAGAATGAGGAATTTTTGTAGGGCTCACTCCATATTGTAAATGGATATTGGGACTCGGATATTTTATAAGTTGAATTCAAAGTTCACTCTCACATAAAATTAGACAACTTAATAACTATTAAGACATTTAATATGTGGTAATTGCCGAAAAAAAGGAAAAACGTTGTAAATCAAATTATAAATAGATGAATATAGTAATTTAATACTTAAAATTATGACTATTTAATCAAGTAGTTATACAATTTGCGATTTATCTTATTTTTCTTTCAGGAATAATTCTTGAAATGAGACTTAAAAAATAGGCAACTCTAATATGAAGTAGGTCCTACATAAAAGAGATCAGTCATTTAAAACCAGTTTTAAGTTAGGGTCATATCAATTACTTTTGTAGTATATATGATTGCAAAATAAGCTTTAATGAATTTCTAGAGCATTTTTTATGAACTCGATCGTACGGTGAAGTAGTTAATTGGTTGAGTATGTGGGATTTGATAACAGTCTTAAGTGATTTCACATTTAAGTTACTAATTAGAAAAATAAAAATAAAAATAAAAATGGTTATCGCGATCTAATGAGTTTTGCGTTAGAAGCTTATTCCTCCAAATGAAAAAGTTCTCGATCCGGTGAACTAGTGCACCATTAAATCGCGTTAAGTTAGTCGTCTATTACAACTTCAAGCTAGCTAACACCAATGCTTCAGGTTCTTAAAAGGGTTACTGTTAATTGGGTTTTTGTATGGGAATATCTTACGAAAAATATATAATAATACCCAAACGCCTTACTATGTTCCCCCTCAAAGCTCCCTTATAATTATATATATACCCCTTTTGAACCCTGAATTTTCCATCTATCCTTCTGATCACCACAAACAAGTAAATCAACAGAAGGAGAAGAAAGACAGAGTAGAGTATCTAGCAATGGCTAACATAAGAATGTCACATGTATTGGTGGCACTCTTTGTAGTTCTCATTGCCATGGAAGCCAGCTTTGTTCTGGGCCAAGGCAATGGGAATGGGAATGGGAATGGAAACACTGGTAGTGGCAACGGAAATGGGAATGGGAATGGCAACACTGGTGGTGGCAACGGCAACGGGAATGGCAATGGCAACACCGGCAGTGGCAACGGCAATGGCAACGGGAATGGTAATGGCAACACTGGCAGTAGTGGCAACGGGAATGGTAATGGGAACGGCAACGGAAACGGCAATGGCAACGGAAACGGTAATGGTAATGGTAATGGTAATGGAAATGGCAACGGCAATGGCAATGGAAATGGCAATGGCAATGGAATCAGTGATACTACAAACTACGACGTATTGCCAGCAACGGCATCGGGACAGGAGCAATGTTT
Organism: Purshia tridentata; assembly: GCA_003254885.1. Lineage (NCBI taxonomy): Eukaryota > Viridiplantae > Streptophyta > Magnoliopsida > Rosales > Rosaceae > Purshia > Purshia tridentata. Next base: position 25,098 of record QANT01002663.1, read on the forward strand.
ATGCAAAGCACAGGGGGCCTGTTTTTACAAGACCCTTGTGTGTCCACCCGAATGCCCGGAGAGAAAGCCCAAAAACAACAAGAAATCAAAGGGTTGTTTTGTTAACTGCGGTAGCACTTGTGAAGCCACTTGCAAGGGTAAGCCTCCTTACTAATTAATTAGTTACTATAGATTTTCATGGCATGAACTTTTACTAATAAGCTCAATTCTACTTGTTATTTTTTTGGGCAGTTAGAAGAGGCAACTGTGATGGCTATGGCTCTATCTGCTATGACCCTCGCTTTATTGGTGGTGATGGTGTGATGTTCTACTTCCATGGAGCCAAGGATGGAAACTTCGCCATTGTCTCCGACGACAACCTCCAAATCAATGCACACTTCATCGGGACTCGACCAACAGGAAGAACTCGCGACTTCACATGGATTCAAGCCATCTCAATCATGTTCGACACTCACACTCTTGTGGTTGCAGCAAAGAGGGTGTCAAAGTGGGATGATAAAATTGATGCTCTCATGTTCAGATGGGATGGTGAGGAAGTTAGTATCCCTACAAATGGAGACGCCGAATGGAGGACTAATGGTGAACACAGAGAAGTACTTATTGAAAGAACCGATGATACTAACTATGCGAGAGTGATTGTGGAGGGGCTTGTGGAAATAGCCATAAGGGTTAGGCCTATTGGAGAAAAAGAAGACAGGGTTCATCACTACCATATACCACTAGGTGATGATACTTTTGCTCACTTAGAGACACAGTTCACATTTCCCAATTTGAGTGATCAGGTGGAAGGAGTTTTGGGCAAGACTTACAGGCCAGGATATGTTAGTCCAGTCAAGAGAGGAGTCCCAATGCCATTGATGGGTGGTGAGGACAAGTACAGAACTCCATCATTCTTTTCACCTCTCTGCAAGGTCTGCAGGTTCCAAACTACTACTCAATCCCAGTCCGAGCTTGCAATGCCAAGTGGAGAGTTGCTTAATACTGATAATGATCGATCAAGAGAAATAAACATGTATTGATTTCAATACATGATCATGTGTCTGATTTATATGTATCTAACTTTGGGTAACTAATTTAGCATACATATACATGAAATTAGTGAATAAAAAATTAATAAGGGCTGCAAATTAAGCTTGCCGAAGATATGTTGCTATTGTGGAAAAGATTATACCAAATCCAATGTACAATTCCCATTATTAATGGTTTTCTCATTATTAAGACCATCATTAATGGTGTTCTCATTTCTTTTTGTTTTTAAATTTGACTTGGAGTTAATTACACCTAAACACTCCATAAGTTTATCATGTTTTCAAATAAACCCCCTCAGGTATTACGACGAGTCCCTAGGATTTTAAGTTGATACTGTTGATGTATCATGGGGCGGCTTTAGAAAACCGAAAAGAAAATAGCCGAAAGTGATAGGCGAGGAAAGGCGAAAAAGGTTTTCCGATGACGGTGGAGTCAGCTCGCTACCGAACCGATCTATATAATTTTTATGGTTAATCAAATGACAGGGGATGTTGTTTTTCAAAACAAAGCCCGTCACTCTATACTGAAAAGTAGAAGGCTATATTGAAAAGTAAAAGACTCTCAGATAGAACTGAACCAAAAATTTATTTCATTATCTCTTAATATTTCTTTCATCGATTACATAACCTATATGTAGGGATTTACATGTATTATTTGCATAAAATAAAAACTGAACGTGTAGAGTATAGTGTCCTATTAACTAGCCAAAAGAAACGGTCAAATAGCAACGGACTTTAGATGAGTGTATCAGCAAAGGACCAGGTCAAAGTGTCGTGGTTTGTTATTAATTCCAACAGGGGAGACAGGAAAGCTGAGTTGAGTAGGCCTCGAGTACCTGTGTTCCAGGTGATGATGGAGTCGAAGCTCGTGTTGGGGTTTAAGAAGGTGAGCAGAACCCAAACCAGAGAAAGAGCCAGAGATGCACCTCCAACAAATAGAAACCCATCAGCGATTAGAGAAGGGACTTTGAATACCCTCTGAGGTTTAACGCAGTCTCACATAACCCCTTAATAGAAATGGATGTGACAAAATATGATAAAATATCAAAGACGTATGCAATGGAATTTTCTGGCAACTTTGACAATGGAGGCTAGTTTTAACCCAAACTTTCCCTGGCCTAAAGATCCTTATCTTCTCAGTAATCAGGTCGCTGTTGAATGGGACCAGGCGTCTAAAGTGTAGATAAAGAAAGCTCCTGAGCAACAAAGTTTTGCGTGTTGTATAAGCTTAATGTTGATGGTTAGTAGAAGAGTAGAAAATCCAGAAATTATTTTTAGTGAGGCCACACGAGGCAATCTTTAATATATATATATTTTTGTTTTTTGTTATATCGGAGGGTACGAAGCTAGAATACTTGGGCTAACCCCATGAGAAGAATATATCACCCTCACTTTAGTCTGACCAAGACTTGCCAGATTAAGACCCAGATTCATTCTTTTGCCAGATCCTGATGCAAAAGAATTATAGTAACCAGTTGCTGCATGCATGTCTTTCTTTAATAGAACATGGTAGCAGATGGCTTGGCTACTCTTGGTCTTAACGTGGACTTGGGCTGTGCAATTTTGGATCATCCCCTTATGTGGCCCAGCTTATATATGAAGATCAATGCAGGGTTTCTAGGCCCAAATGAGATATAGCAGAATATACAACAGAAGGAGAAGGATATGTGGTATCTTATTTTTGACACAATATTTTAATAGTGTTCAATCTATATAAGATTTCAATGATTTGAATCGTCTAGTTATTTATTAATAGTTTCTAATTTACTTAATTGTTAACAAAAATGATCTATTAATAAAAACTTAAAAAATTAATAATTTAAATTGTTGAAATTCTATATGAAATGAGCTCTATTAAAATATTATATCAAAACTTGTGTCAAAAATAGGATGTCACAGATCTTATCTCCGTAGCGGAATATATAGCTGTACAAAGCCAATTTACGTTAAGGTACTCCAATTAATTAGTGCCGTGACATGATTGCAAAATAAGCATAAATTTTTAGGTCTTAAGTGCATAATTAAGAAGAATTTCGTATGATTGGCCAAAAAAAAAAAAGAAGAATTATTTTTTATGAACTTGCAAGTAGAGTACGTAGTTGGTTGAGTAGCTATGTGGGATTCAATAACAGTTGATTTCACATTCAAGTCCGCAGAAAGGACAAAAAACTTTCAAATAGAGTGTACGTAGTTGGTTGAGTAGCTATGTGGGATTCAATAACAGTCTTTAGCGATTTCACATTCAGGTCTGCAGAAACGACAAAAAGCAAAGATTTATGATCGGAATAACTTATGCAGAGCTTTCATCTTGATTAATAACTAATTTTCTCATTAGATAGAGTCATATATGTTTCATTATATCATCATCTAAGTTTTGGCTTAAAAGCTTATTAACCTCAAATGAGAAAATTATTATTATGTAGGTTTGCGTCGTTTGGCATACCCAGTCGGGGAAAATGGGGGTGTATGTGTACCATGCATGATGAATATGCCTAGCTTGTTGAGCATTAGCTCCACATTGGATGAAATGTGTAATAAGTAATAAGATTATAAATATTTATTGGGTCTCTCAACTTAATAGCTCAAGTTTTTAGGATGAATATTTGATAGAATCTATAGATCATCCACCATTGAACTATTTTAGCACATGTATAATCACCTACATATATCACATGTTACACAAAAAATGGACCAATTGTTCACATGTATGACCATTTAAAAGAGTGATTTTCCGTGAAGGAAAGTGTTGAGCGTTAGTTTCATATTAAATGAAATAAGTGTCTGATAAGACCATAAATATTCCTTGAATTTCTCCACCTAATAACTTAAATTTTTAGAATGAATATTCAATAGTCAATGTATACAAAATTATTCATCGAAACGTTAATGCAAATATATACATCATATTTAAGTCAAAGGGTGCAGGATATATGGGATGGTTTTTGGCGTTGATCAACTTGTAATCAATCATTCATGCATGCAATTTGCAATTTGCAATTTGCAATTTTTCGATGGATCACTTTGAGGCAGCCGTAAGAAATGACGATGGTACACCATTCAATTTGAAGGGAGGATTTGACGGCTATTACAATTCTATAAAGGAAAGCAATGCTTTAGGTTCATAAAAGGTTTGTTGTCTATGGAAGTTTTCTTTGATGAGTATCTAACAAAAATATAGTCAGCTACCATTTGGTCAAATCAAATGATTCCCAATAAAATTATAAAATAAATGCTCAAGGCCTGGTACTCCCCTTATAAATAAGTTTTTCAACCCTGTTATTCTCATCTATCCTTCCTGCACCTCCCAATAATACATGCAAGTAAATCAAAGGAAGGATAGAAGATCATAAACAAATAAGTAACTAGAATTTAGAAATAATGGCTACAATAAGAGTGTCATATGTGTTTGTGGCTCTCTTTGTAGTGCTCATTTCTATGGAAGCTGCCATTGTTTTGGGTCAAGGCAATGGAAACGGGAATGGCAATGGCAACAAAGGTGGTGGTAACGGAAACGCTAATGGAAATGGCAACACTGGAGGAGGAAATGGGAATGCCAATGGGAATGGAAACACTGGGAGTGGCAATGGAAACTCGAATGGAAATGGAAACACTGGGAGTGGCAATGGAAACGGCAATGGAAATGGCAACACTGGCAGTGGCAACGGAAACGGGAATGGGAATGGCAACACTGGCAGTGGCAACGGAAACGGGAATGGGAATGGCAACACCGGCAGTGGCAACGGAAACGGGAATGGGAATGGCAACACCGGCAGTGGCAACGGCAACGGAAACGGAAACGGAAATGGAAATGGCAACGAGAAGGATGTTACAAACTATGATGTATTGGAACCACTTGCATCGGGACAGGAGCGATGTTTTTGCAAAGCATATTCGGCCTGTTATTACAAGACCCTCACTTGCCCATCCGAATGCCCTCAGAGAAAGCCCAAACAGAACAAGAAACACAAGGGTTGTTTCATGAACTGCGGCAGCAAGTGTGAAGCCACTTGCAGATGTAAGCAATTTCACTCTCTTTTTTTTCTTCAATTAGATCAGCATTTCATATGTAGGTTAAATTTGTTTTCTTATATATATTGCTTAGTGGAAGTAAAGTGAAAAAATAGACCGTCAAATATTCTCTTGTCGTATAGTTTAGTTTTATATTGTCAGGTTATGAATCTAAAATAATTTAACATTGTTTTTTCACAGTTAGAAGAGCCAATTGTAACGGATATGGATCTCTCTGCTACGATCCTCGCTTCGTTGGCGGTGACGGTGTCATGTTCTACTTCCATGGAGCCAAGGATGGAAACTTTGCCATTGTCTCCGACAACAACCTCCAAATCAACGCACACTTCATTGGGACTCGACCATCAGGAAGGACTCGCGACTTCACATGGGTTCAGGCCTTCTCAGTCATGTTCGAAACTCACACACTTGTGATTGCAGCCAAGAGGGTGTCAAAGTGGGATGACAAGGTTGATGCTCTCATGGTGAAATGGGATGGGGAGGCTATTAACATTCCCACAGACGGAGAGGCCGAATGGAGGACTAATGGCGACGAAAGAGAGGTAATCATCGAAAGAACAGACGACATAAACAACGTAAGAGTCACGGTCTCGGGGCTCCTGGAAATGGACATAAAGGTCAGGCCTATTGGAGAAGAGGAAAACAGGGTTCACAAGTACCAAATACCAAGTGATGACACTTTTGCTCACTTGGAAACACAGTTCAGATTTTCCAATTTGTCTGATGAGGTGGAGGGAGTTTTGGGCAAGACTTACAGGCCAGGATATATTAGTCCAGTCAAGAGAGGAGTCCCAATGCCAATGATGGGAGGGGAGGACAAGTACAGAACCCCATCACTCTTTTCACCTCTCTGCAAGGTTTGCAGGTTCCAAACAACTACTCAATCTCAATCTGGGCTTGCAATTACAAGTGGATCATCAGGATTTGCACAGTACTGATAAATATCAAGAGATAAACATGGGTTTTCTTAATTGTTTTCATGGATCAGGTGTTTCATTTATAATTAAGCATCTGGTTTTTGGGCGACTATAATATTTTAGCATATGTATACGTCAAATTAATTAAATAATAAACAAATAAAGGGCTACAAATTAAGCTTGCCCATGGCATATTGCTATGTATTGACAAAACCTGTATCATTATATTTGTACTTCTGGTGTACCCTGTTTAATTAATTATTTGATTCGTAGCTTCATATATCTCTCAAACTGAGTTAGTTTTTGGCTGACTCTACATTTGTGTCACTCCGATAACTTTTTTTTATTTTCTACTCAGAAGAGTTGTGAAGCGTTTACTTGCATGGCACTCCATACTCATCCCAATATTCGTATCCGCGTTGTACCACGTACATTGTCATGGGTATTTCTAAGACATGCGTTATACCTTCTTAAATTGTCACGGATATTGAATTTAAAATCTTAAATCCTGGATCCAGAGTCTCGAATCAAATGCTTTTGGGTTTAAAAGAAGACTTTGTTCAATCTCTCTCATTAAGCTTAACGCTTTGGAGCCAATCTATCTCTGTACCCTTTGCCTATATTTATAATATTTTGTAGACAAATTGAATTGGTATCTTCAATTTTCTTTTGGGATTTTGAATTATAATGAATTTTTACGATCAATCTTATTCAAATATGTCGGTTGTTGAATAATATAAAATATATTCAATTTAATCTACCAAATCATCGAAACCAATTAAAAAAGTGAATAACTATTTGGTCTAGTGCATGACACCAAGTAAAACAAAATAACTAGAATGAATTAGTCGATTTGAACTGCATTTTACGAAATTTCTATCTAGGTTAAGACTTTATAATATTTTCTCTTTGGATCCAAATGAATTCATTCCACAAAGGCCCCGGTGGGCAAAGGGACATAGGCCCAAACAGAGAAAACAGACATGGTCACATGGCAAGCATTGGCAACCCAATTAGATTCGAGTTGACATTGTTAGGTTCTGGAGTCTTACACAACCTATGCCAGAATAGTTGTACACCCAATTTGTCCTGTCATATATGATTGCAAAAGAGCCTTTCTTAGCGCCTAAAAAACACATTTTATGAACTCACACGAAAGAGTGGGTTCAAGTTTCTTTTTTTATTTAATTTTTTTTTCTTTTTTAATGGAAGGGAAAGAAAGACAAGAATCAAGGTTTTACCCTGAGTGCCTTTGTAAGACTGGTATACCGTAACAAAAACTGTTCTAGCAGTGGAGTTAGAAGCTCAATGAGTATTTGGGTCTTTGATAATGGTATTAATTAATTACCGTAATTTCTCATTTAAATATAATTTTATAAATACTATTTGTAAATTGTACTGCATTTCTCACACCAGTGAGTCTTATCACATTTCACACAAAAATAAAACTCATACAAATTCACATATGTAAAAGAGATATAATCAACAATATAATTATTAGATGATGTACTATATTAAATAGCATTACTCCACAAGCAATTTTTCACATCGCAAGTTAATAATGGAAAAACTTTTAATAGATCTTTCACATGCGAATTGCAATATTTTTCAGTAGTCAAGCAATTTTCCATTAATTTATTCACAAGTTTATACCACTTTGAGGCAGCCTTAAGAAATGCGAAGGTGCTACACAAAATACACCATTAACTAGTACAATTCTAAAAGTAGATTCACTATTAAGTCGGTCCATCATAAACTCAAAGCTAATACCAATGCTTAAGGCTCTTAAAAGATTCATTAATTGTGAAGTTTTGTATGGGTATCAAACCGAAATCTACTCAACAACCATGTTGGTCAACACAAATGACCCAAAATAAAATCATAAAATAATACACTAAGAGCTGGTTCTAAGCTGTTTGATAACATGAAGAAGCAATAGTCACAAGTAGTAAGCCGAATCCATAGGCTTGGGTTCCCTCAGCAGTCAGCACTCCCTTATATATATATCTCTATGCACCCATCGCTTTCCATTCATCCTTCAGCTCACAACACAAGTAAACCAACAGAAGGAGAGAAGAGAAAAATACAATAGAGTTTAGCCAGAAATGGCTAACATAAGAATGTCACATATTTTTGTGGCTCTTTTTGTGGTGCTCATTTCCATTGAGGCCACTTTTGTTTTGGGCCAAGGGAATGGGAATGGAAACGGGAATGGGAATGGGAATGGCAGCGGCAGCTCTGGCAATGGCAACAGCAACGTCAGCGCTGGCAATGGCAATGGCAACGGCAACGGGAATGGGAATGGAAACAGCAGCAAAAATGAAGCCGACGATGAGTCAAATTACGACGCATTGGACCCCGTACCCGGGTCGAAACAGGAGCGAGGTTTCTGCAAATCAAAGGGTGCCTGTTATTACAAGACCCTTGTGTGTCCCAAAGAATGCCCCGAGAGGAAGCCCAAAAAGAACAAGAAACACAAGGGCTGTTTCATCAACTGCGGCAGCAAGTGTGAAGCCGTTTGCAAGTGTAAGTGCCCCTCTTCATTAATAATATGTTTTGGATTATGTCATGGAAATATGTGTTGTTTCCATGACATAATCGTTTCAGTGTTTACTTGTGAAATAAGTAAGCTTTAGAGTGAAATTCGATCTGTTAGAGTTGTAGGTTACTAACAGTTTGATCGCTTTTTTGGGCAGATAGAAAAGCCAAGTGTAATGGATATGGCTCACTCTGCTACGACCCCCGATTTGTTGGTGGTGATGGTGTGATGTTCTACTTCCATGGAGCGAAAGATGGAAACTTCGCCATTGTCTCCGACGACAACCTCCAAATCAACGCACACTTCATAGGGACTCGCCCAACAGGAAGGACTCGCGACTTCACCTGGGTCCAAGCCTTCTCAGTGATGTTCGACACTCACACCCTCGTGATTGCAGCCAAGAGGGTCGCAAACTGGGATGACAAAGTGGATGCCCTCATGGTCAGATGGGACGGCGAGGACATCATCATCCCCACTGATGGAGACGCCGAGTGGAGGACTAATGGCAAAGAAAGACAGGTGATCGTCGAAAGAACCGACGACACCAATTACGTGAGAGTCACGGTTTCGGGGCTTGTGGAGATGGACATAAGGGTGAGGCCAATTGGGGAGGAGGAAAACAGAGTTCACAAGTATCAAATACCAAGTGGTGACACTTTTGCTCACTTGGAAACACAGTTCAGGTTTTCAGACTTGTCTGATGAGGTGGAGGGAGTTTTGGGGAAGACTTACAGGGCAGGATATGTGAGTCCGGTCAAGAGAGGAGTGCCAATGCCAATGATGGGTGGGGAAGACAAGTACCAAACCCCATCTCTCTTTTCACCTCTCTGCAAGGTTTGCAGGTTCCAGAGGCAATCATCTTCTGGGTTTGCAGCACTTGCTCAGTACTGATCATCGTCATCATCAAGCAAGACCTGTCTAGTGTTGAATTTTTATTTGTTTGGTTTCTTTTTTTGTTTGTGTGTATCTGGTTCTGGGTGGATATTTTAGCATTGCAGGGCTGCGAAATTAATGAATAAACAAATAAGGGCTGCAAAATTAAGCTTGCCCTGTATCATTATTCTATACTGTAAGTGTGTTTAATTTCCAAAATGAATATTCCTTTGACCAAAATTTGTGCACTCTTTTCTATACATCTTGATCAAGGGTTGATTGTAGTAAATCCCCAGATGTACTGACTACTTGCTTATTTGTAACTTGTAAGGATGGCAACTTCTCCCGCCAATTCAGGATCTTGCACCCCCATCTTTGTATCTCTCATCAAGTATTATTCCTACACAAATTAAAAGTCGATATCGTCATATCAATTTTGGTGTTTTATCCAAAAAGATGACGCTATTTAGTATTAACACTTCCTAAAAAACTATATGCACTCCTCCTTTGTTTATTTATTATAATTTTTAATAACTTTTTATCATTTGAATTGTCAAGATTTCCCTTGACATTTGGTGACTTTTAAATGTGAGGGGTGAATAAGTGATGCTAATATTGGAAATTTAAATGATAAAAAGTAATTAAAATTACAATAAATAACTAAACGTATGAGTGCAGAGGGTGTTTTGGGGAGTGCCAAGTTGGTTATGAATCATCTTCGAAAGGAGCCTAAAAACATTGTACCTAACTTGCAGTATAATAAGTGATACCGAAAATACTATTCATATTCAAAGCATCCATTCGAATGACCTTATTCAATTAGAGACAAACTTGGGGATTACATTTACTTGTATCCCAAAAGTAATTAACAAAGCCATGGGGCAATGTCTATCTACATGAAGCTTCTACTGCTAAACTCTTTGTTACTCCTTGACACGGGTCACCAAAAGTATCAACCGACACTTCAATGCTACAGCTCTTTAATCCAACGCATGCCTGCATAATGGATATTGCACTTGTCAGTAAACCATAAAAATTAATCATAAGCAAAAAAGAGTTAAAAGTGGAGGTCCATGCATTGAATAAGGTCATACCTTTTGTACAGTGGATAGAGCTCTACTGCTGTAGCACTGGCCATGGCTGAAACTCCCACAAGTACCGCGAGGTCTTCCGAAACTTGCAAACTTTATTGAAGAAATCATTTGATTAGGAAATGGGCACTCAAGTGATAGCATAGGCCTCAACTTCCTTGCTGCTTTTGAATCTGAACTCCATGTATCTACAGGTGATGGGTGAGACTCTGATACATGTGAGCACAAATTTTCAACCTGTCTTGTAGCAAAAGATATCTGCGTTGGATCAGCCCCAATTTCCTCAAACAGTACAAGGGTATTGCCAGTTGGTTTCAACCATGAACGGGGTACGTGGTACCTGTAGTATTAGTGGTATCAGAGTCGGAGTTTCAATTCAAGTTTTTCCCTTAGATTCTCTAGCACTTACAGTTGCTGAGATGGTTGGCCACAGTTTTTTCGGCATTTGTCTGAGTTATAAGATCCTCTGTAGTTGCAAGAGTCGGTACAACCACTTTTAGGAGCAATATTTGTTGGCCAGTAACGCCCAATGCTTTGTCCATTCACCCATGCCTCACCCTTCCCCATCCCCGTGAAGTCTAGTGCAACAGGGTTACTGCCACCAGGGGCATCAAATTGTGCCTGAATAATAGAATAGTTCTTTTGGTTAGTCTCTAAATAATTGAATCATAGCACTCCTAGTAACCAATTTTCCTCAATCATGCATTGCCTAGGCTTAAGGAAAAAGTTTTTAGTTCTAATTTTGTGTATTTTCCCGTATCTCTTCCTCACCTCTCTCATCTTTCATCTCTCTCTCTCCTCTTAATTAAAAAATTGAAAAAAAAAATCATTATCAAAAGGATCCTAATTCATAACCAAAGTTTAAAAAAATAATAGTAACGAATTACCTTGTACCATGTCAAGGGTTGTTTCTTGGGCAAGGTAGGTTGTGAAACCCACTGAGAAGAACTTCCACTAGGAAGGTCTAAGTCTTCACCTTTAAGTCCAATCTGTAGTTGCAATGATGAAGAAAAACTGTTATACTTCATCCTTTTGAAGGTACTCTGCTTTTCTAAGTTAGTAACTACCGTTTTCCCTCAAATGCACAATCTACTGAAATCCATATAAGGGCACTGCAACAAAAAGACTGACCTGATAAGTCCATTTCTGAGAAGAGAGATCAATAGTAGTGCCATTCTTTATGCCTTTCAGCTGTACAGGACCGGTGATTCCGGCACCCGATTTGTCAAAGAAAGCTCCATAGTTCTGATTGAAAAATTTATAGGTTTGCAATTAGTCATAATTACCTTTAAAGCGTGGAACTTCTTTATGAAAACTGCAACGCTAGATATATTATAGATGGGGGATTTCCTTTTAAATACATGCTTATAGAAAGCATAATTAATAAGGCCAAACCTGAAGTCCGACAGTAAGACTCAGAAGATCAATTGTGTTCTTCCCGGATGCAAACGTGACAGGGATCTCTGCAGAAATCTTTGTTTTGCCACTGTTACCTATTCCACTCCCTGAAAAGGATCCAATTTAAAGATAAATACGACTAGAAAATTTGTAACAGTTCCAGTGATGGTTGTAATTACTGGTCAAGAACTCATTTACATTTTTCACGATTGTGAAGTGTGAACCTTATAATCAGGCTTCATCCTAGTATATAATCTTCTGTATGTGGGGATTAAATTTTTAAATACCCAGTGTGTGTAATAGCCTTACAGGAAGCTTTTAACAAAAAGCAAGAAGCATAGGACCACTAAGTTTGAGACCAAATCCTCAATTTACAAGGTGACTGATGAGAGGCATAATATTGAAAGCTTTTGCTGCAATATAATTGGAACAAACCATGCTTAAATGGCATAAAGTCTATAAAACAGAATGCCTTAGAGGATTTAAAATTTAGATTAGTCATGAAATGCATTCAAATTTAAATTTTGGACTGAAAAAGGAAAATACACAGAAGGGAAGAATGGTAAGAAATTGAATAAACAAAGCCGAAGAACAACAACAAAGAGTACCTACAAAGACACAGAAGGATTTATAAAATTGAGCAGACATGGAGTTGACCTTCTTTTGACCAATAAATATGTTCTAGTTTTCCATATAGATAGCCGCACAGGGGAGCAAAACCCTTTGGAAACACTCGCACTCTATTGATTCAAGACCTCCAACACCATGATTAATTTAAGGTAATCTATCCTTTCCCCAAAGTTACCAGGAAATCCATGATGAGTCATTCCTCAAACCTGTTCCAAGGATTCCTATCTCAGCCTTGAAGGCCTCTATAGAGTAAAAGGATTTAGGGAAAATGATTTCGTATTTGCCAGTGTAACCAAAGCAGTGACCAGATTAACACTAAGGAACCCAAGCAAATACAGGAAAAGTATATTATTGAAATTTGAAACAGCATGGGGAATAGAGATGTATTGCAATCAAATTATATCAAATTCTAACGACATTAATATATAGATCACCTGCAAGCTTTCCATTAACAAAAGCATGAAGAACATGGCCAAGTGATTCCACATTAAGTGCAGTTTGAGATCCATCTTTGACATCAATGCTGCCAAATTTTTTATGAAAAGGAAATCAAGACAACTGACTGAAAGGCAATAAATACATCTTAAGAAAGCAACCGCAGAAACAATAAACTTGCATACCTTAAAGAGTACCATAAATAGTCACTTTTATCAGCTGTAGTGTTTATTTGCTCCAGTAATCCAACCCTGGTAAACGCATCATCCTTTGAGATACCCACTGGTTCATTTATCCAACTCCAGCCTGAGCCCAAAGCTTCAGTGGAATCAACATCAGCTATCAACGATTGACGGGTGAAGCTCGGAATCATAGCAGCAGAGTTAATCTGTCATGAAAATGTGATATACTTTGCTTATGCAACTAGCCCACAAGAAAAGAGAAAAACATAACACAATTTTGACCTTACTACTTATGATGAATTTAAAGGAAAATATTCACGAATATCCCTTTGCAATGCATAACAATTGTGAGTTGATTGATTAAAAATGTAAATGATTACAAAAGTTGTTTTATGGTCTTACTGAAGTTCTAAAGGAAAATGACCATGGTCTAACAGAAGTTATTCCATAGTTTTGTTGAAAACCATAATATAAACTGTAGAAGCAAACAATTTCAGGTGGTATGAGAAAGTATGAGATGTCGTGCACTTAATAACAGGATTAAATAAAATACTTTTGAAGTAAACTCAGTGGAACAAAATTATTAAACTATTAAAAGCAAGAACATACAATTTAAGGAGGTAATGAGAACATTTTGCAGATAATTCTTGGAACAGAGCTATTAATCTGACCAAGAAAGGCAGTCATAACATATATGTAGAGATCAAAACACTTTGATAGTCTACACATCTGCAAATAACTGTAGGTAACTTGCTCTAAATACAAACAAGTACACGTGCAATAGAAGCTAAGGAGGCAAACCTTTGCAGTGTTAAGCACTACATTTTTGCAGTCTGGTAAAATGCTCACAGACCATGCAGGCAAGTGATATGAATTGCCATTAAAAGTCGCAGTGGCATCAGATTGGGTGCCCACATTGGCAAGAATTAATCTGACCAAGAAAGGCAGTCATAACATATATCTAGAGATCAAAACACTTTGATAGTCTACACATCTGCAAATAACTGTAGGTAACTTGCTCTAAATACAAAGAAGTACACGTGCAATAGAAGCTAAGGAGGCAAACCTTTGCAGTGTTAAGCACGACATTTTTGCAGTCTGGTAAAATGCTCACAGACCATGCAGGCAAGTGATATGAATTGCCATTAAAAGTCACAGTGGCATCAGATTGGGTGCCCACATTGGCAAGAAAAGCGGCACACACTGATCCTGTTTTATAGACAGCTGCCTGAAGATATAAAGAAATAACAATGAACATACATGTTAATAAGTAAAATTATATGTTGTGTTATATGTGTGAATAGGGCCGCTTGATTGAATTTCGGAGATCTCTAAGACTAAGTTTTGAAGCTACAACTACACAATTCTTTACTGGGCACCTTTTGAAGGGATTAATACTTAGGAAGTTCATCCAAGACCAATGGAATAAGACTTCACTTCAGATACCACAGATATTTCTTCTCAATTATTGTAACATGTATAACTTATAAGTTTTAAGTTCTATTGCTCCATTGCACTGGGGGTGCCAAACCCCACACTAAATAAGGCCATATGGGGATATTCACCTAGACTGGAGGACCTTGAGGCCTAGAAGAAGTTCATATAGAAATTTTTATGAAAGCCATGAATCACGAGAGATGGGATATTCTCTAAGACGAGTAAAAGCATTATACCTCCAAGTTTGTACCAAGAGAAGAAATTGTTGGGTCAGTGGCCACCATTGCCTCTTCACAAAGCTTTATGGCCTTATGCACATCTTTTAGGTGACCCCACTTAGGTTGTCTAAGAAGTCCTGCAACATACATGAAAAAGTTGAATTCACTGATGAGTTATTCTTAGTATATTATAAGGTTGAGAGCATTCATGGTCTAATTTATTTTTATGCTTCTCATAATAAACTTGCATAGTAAGTTAGTAACACTATAAGTATTGCCAATACCCTTGAAGTATCATGTTGACAGAAAATTTCAGTTCATTCACATACCACTAGGACCACAAGTTTTATAGACAAGGCAGAAATATAGGGATCCTAGATAGCATACCATACTCATCAATTGGAGCATCATAGTCATAACTTGTAGCAATAAAGGGTCCACCAGTAGTCCGCCCAAAGTTAGTCCCACCATGGTACTGTTGAAGAGCAACAAAGAACATATCATTTCATGTTTTCTTCTTGGTTTCAGATACTATGCAAAAATTTTTCCTAAAGCATCGAAGCATTCTCATTAAGTCATTAAAATGTTAATGAACTGCAGATACAAATGTTGTACCATATAATAATTTTGGAAAGTTCCACCTCGCTGGAAGAAGCGTGCTACAGAAAATGCAAGGTCTTCCACCGGTCTCTGAGGTACAGCACCACCGAAGGAAAGAAACCTGATCACAAATGATTTGAAGGTTGCCAATAAAATACAATCAGATCAAAAGGTAAGATGTCATACCAGAAATCAATTCAAATTTACAGAAATCTAGTTCAAAATATCAGATTACTAATAGGATTAGTTAGGCACCTTACCATCCACTCCAATTCTCAGTCCACATTTTGGGACTCTTCACAGAATTTGGGGTGAATTGATCACAATAAAACCCATTGCAAGTGTTTATCTGTCAGTAGATACAACGCAAGAAGAGTAAAGACAGCATGCTGAGAATGCTCTGTTTGTACAAGGCCAACACAAGAAAAATGGAATAAGGAAGTCTCACCACGGAAGCAGGAGCATCTGCTTGCTGGCACATGACCCAGGGCACCCCTGTATTCAAAGACACAGCCATTGCTGCTGCCCAATTAATATAGGTTTTGGCAGCGGATCCATAAGCTGAATCAATGTTTCCATACTCGTTTTCAATCTGGAATAATAGAAATAAACAATTAATGTCCTCTAAAATCTAACAAGACCCAGAAACTCAAATTGGAATATACTTAAATAGTAACGCATGTGAAACCACACACAGATATGTGCAGCTAAAAACCAAACACCACAATGAGGTAAAATAATAAAAAAAATTTAACCTGGGATAAAATGATGGGTCCACCCTGGGATGCATAAAGTTTCTCCTGCTTCATAATATCCACAATTTTGGCCGTGAATCTCTGCATTTCTGCCTGAACCACAGATATTTTAAAAAATTAAAAAATTGCGAAAATACCAAGAAAGAAAGCACACACAAAAACAGGGCCAGATGGAAAAAAGTGGATTAGAGACCTTGTAGGGCTCATTATCAGTTCGCAACTGAATTCCGGGTATAAAATGCAACCAAAGAGGAAAGCCACTGTTCAATAGTTGAAACACAAACACAATTAGAAAATAGTAAAACAAGTAAAGTAAATCATTATTAATCAGCTCCTTTTTATTCTCAAAGAAAAAGAATAAAAAAGAATAAAAAATAAAAAGGAAAGAAAAAGGACCAATGAGAGCAATACCCGTAGTTCCATTCTGCGCACACATAAGGGCCAATTCGCAGATGCACATAAAGACCCGCTTCTGCTACTGTCTTCACAAATTTAACCAAATCTTTTCTTCCCTCAAAGTCATACTGTAAAATTGTTATACAAGTCATCATCATAACAGACCGAAAATGCAAATTCCAAATAACCATAAACAGTTAAACACAAAGAATCTGCAAAAATCAAAGACTATTCGGTTGCTAGGAAAACTAAGCAAGCTAGAAATACTAAAATGAAAATAAAAAAGAAAAACTCAGCATAGCAACAGTAACTTTAGTACACCTACATTTTCTCGGCAACCAAACAACTCGTCTGTAATTAAAGATTTTACCAAATAACAAGAACCAAGAAAGATACATTGTGACTATAGAGAGAGAGAGAGACCTGGCCTCGAACTGGTTCGTGCAAGTTCCAGAAGACGTAGGTCTCAATCACATCCAGACCTCCGTCCTTCGATTTCTGAATAAGGTCCGGCCACATCTGCACCAAACCAAACCAAACAACCAATTCAAGAAACACTCAAATTCCAATTGCCAAACACACACGAACACACATATAGCTTCAGAGAGAGAGAGAGAGAGGAACCTCGGGAGTGCTTCGAGGGTAGTGAATGGAGCCAGACACCAACACTCTGCGCTTGCCATCAATGACCAGCGCTCTGTGGTCGTACGTCACATTCGCACAATACGACGCCGTAACCAAAGCTCCAAGCACCAAAAGCACCAACGTCGTCATAAACTCGCTTCCTCTCATTCTGAAACAAAGCATATCCCCTGGCTAATTAATCAAAAGCAGTTTCTGTTTCAGCTCCTTTTAACAACCTCTTGCTTTCTAAGAACGGTTCTTGCTTGCTTTTCTTGCAGCTTTGCTTTGCTATTGCTTTTGCTTCGATGCTTATGTTTTCTAATGTGTAATTTTGGTGTATTAATTCGCTTGGCCGCTTCCTGAAAACAACCTTAGAAATCAAAGAGGTGACGACGGGAGACACGTCATCACCATTGTCGTCTTCGTCTTCTTCTTCAGTTCTTTTTCTTGCTCTGGCGCTTTGCTTAGCTTACTACTGAGTACTGATCACTAATTCTCTCACTCTTTAATTGCTTGCAAGCTGATTGAGACTTAGATAATGAGCGCCTTAAATGCGCTGTCATGCTCTTAAGCCAGAAAAATCATCTGCAGCTGCCACACCGTAGAGATTGGTGTGCGCGTGCCAGGTCATATTACAAAAGAAAAAACCTAATAAATACTAATCCAATTGTAAATTTATTCGAGAAAAAATTTCAGTATGACCGTCACACAGTGATACTAGCTACTACCTCTATATTGATTAATATTATACTCTAAAATATGTTCTGTTTATATTATAATATGAATTTATTTTTATTTTTTAGTTTTTCATTCTTTGTTAAATTGAGGAAAAAGAACATAAATAGTATGTTTTTCATGGCTAATTTTTTATTCTTTGTTAAATTAAGAAGTAAGAATATAAATAGTAAGTGTTTTTATGGTTATTTTTTTACTGTGCTAAATCAAGAAATAAGAATATAAGTTGTATGTTTGTTATGGTTATTCTTATGTGGGTACAAATAATGGTATTAATGTATGTATTGCTTGGTTAATGTGAGCGTTTTGAATTTTAGTGGCAGCGGATAGGGAAGCTAGCGTATGTTATGAGTTTGTTGTCAAATAATATACGCGTGAACGTAATGAGTGTATATGTAGAAAATAATCTTGTGAACGCATATTGATTATTAAAAAAATCGCATGAAAAATTGATAGAGATGAGTTTGCTATGTTTGATTGAATTGTCGTTCCAAGTTATAGACATCAATATAGGTTTAGTAGGAGGATTTTATTTAGAGATTGTTTTTAATTTGTTTTTAATGTTATCTTAAAAAAAACTCATATAAATATAAGAAGGGTCACATCACATCTTCAATTAATTTATATTTATTATTATATCAATTATTAATGGAATAGAGCGAAGTCGTTTATGTTTGGATCATTTGAATGTGGAGGCCATTCTATTATTAGGTTCACATATAAGAGTGAGAATTATCAATTTTCATTCCTTTTAAAGTTTGATAGGACTTAACTCATTTTTAAAACAGCTCGTAACTTGTAAGAGGAGAATAGCCAAAAATTTATATATTAAACAATTCAACTATATCCTTATAATATGAGATATTTAACAATTTTTACAACAAAACAATGAAATGAGTAATTCCTAATTAAAGGTCAGGAATGTCAATTCCGTTCCTAAAATCAACTTGACCAATAGGAGAATTTAAATTCATATTAAAGGTTTAATTATTTCCAGAAAAGATGTTGAAATTAAGAATATAAAAAATGAGAGAGAGGGAGTGACAAAAGAGTTTGAAAAAATTGTTAAAAGGGGAATAAGAGAGGCGTGCATATTGCATTATGCGTATGCTAAATCCCACCGTCACCGCCCCACTCGGTTGACTCTTGTCCGATGCAGGACTTTGAAAACAACAAAGACAGACAAACATCATTTTCTGCTGCACTCACTATAGTCTATACATTAGGGCATCAAAGGTAAGCTACATTCCACTGCCACCGTGAATTAAATACTGGCCTCACTCCCTCTCGAAAGGCTCTCACATATGCATCTCCTTTTTTGTCTTTTTATTTAATCTATATATTAATTTTAAAGTGTTTTAAGTAAAAATCTAAAATAAAAAATAAAGATAAGTTTAAGTTCACTTGATCCAAAAACTAAATTGCGGCATAAAAAATTTACCGAGCGCTCGACCTCAACCTTAATGCAATGTACCGATTTGTTGATGCGACTTCATTTTTACATTTGCAACATGTATCTACAACCTTAACTTTACAATCTAAAAATTTGCATCTGCAAATGTAGATAGAGAATAAATCTGCATCCACTTACTGAGCTTTCGACAACAGTATTGAGCACTCGGAGCTTGTTTTTGGCCTCCAGGTGGACACACGTAAATAGATTGGATTACAACTTAATTTTTTATTTAGGTTGATTTCTACTTAAAAATTTTTCTAAAACTAAATTTATGGATAATTTATTATTTATTTAACTAGAATGAAAAGACAAAGAAAGACATGTTCCTGTGATGCAAATCTATTATATTGAATTGAGAATTTGAGAGATATATACAACACGTACGACAAGGTAACCGATTTTGGTAGTATCATATCTTGCAAAGACAAAAGGATGACGGAAGACTTTTTTGAATAAATTGGATGGATATAACACTAGTTTTTGTTAGGTACGTGCGTATAAGATTACAACAATTTTAAAGTCATTAAATTTGTTTATTAAATAATGTGTAGTGTTTAGTGTGAGTGTGAGTGTCAGAGTGTTTTCAATTAGAAATAACTAAATAAATATAGCATTATCATATTATTTAACGAATAAAGTTTAATAATAAATTTTTTAAAATAGTATAGCAGTAGTTATTGAATTAGTGTCCAATTAAATTGCAACATCAAATCATTGGAATGAGTTCACTTTTATTCTATGGGACTACAATCTCATGTCAAAGTGAAAAATAATGCATTTAAGGATTAATTTATTTTAATACATTGTTGATTTTAAAGTTATATTAAATTTAATCATTAAATGCATTATCTCCTACTAATTTTTCGGTTAAAGTCTTTTGTTTAGGTTAGTATTTCTTTATTGTTAATCTAGATTTGAACTGCAAACTGTTAAGTGTAATCAATTATGTCAGCATTTCAACCCATAAACAGAAAAAGTCTTGCATACAACTTTTCTCTCACATTATATATACTTCAAAAGTGGGTTTTGGACTAATTGTCTTCTTTAATTAATTAATCTTTTTTTTTTTGGCCAAGGTTTAATTAATTAATCAAATAGTCCAAATAAGACCCAAGGTTTTCTTGCATCATCCACACCATTTCATTTATTTGTTTTTATTTATTTATTTGTGTTTTTTAGGTTGGGTGTTTAATCCAACTTTAACTTTAGTATATGGACTGGTAGTCCACAAGCTTGGCATGAAAGGCACACAGTGGAAACGTTGAAAGGGCCGGGGGTGATTTGGTAATTAACCTTGACATTGAAATTTGGAACCCAAATAATAGTAGGTTCATCATTCAGATTGTGATGAGCTGCCCCTAGCTGTTGCCGGCCATGTTTCACCATAATCACCTTAAAAATGTGAATACAAAGTTAGAAACCACTCTTTAATAATTTAATGTCTTCAATTTGTAATCCAAGTCATATGGATCATTTTTTTTCGTCTTTATGTTACGTGCAAAATTTCTGCTTATTATCGTGTATTATGAAATTTTGGAGATTTAAGACGAATCATAAATATAGAGCGTTCATTATCACGTAATTCTTTTAGTTATATTGTTCTTTTCTAACATGATATATAACATCTATACAATTTTGAGCCTAAACACTGAATTGAGGGTAGTGGTTTTTTGAGTTCAATTAATTAATCGCTTTTGTGATGAGTAGGTGGATGGGATTGTAAAGTGCATGCATACATGTATTGACAATGATGGGCCTACTGGAAAATGATGTGTTTTGGGCGGTGCAGGTGCGCAGCGAATTTAAGGGACATAAAATGGTTGCCCAACACAAGTGGCAATAGCTAGTTTGCTACCACTACTAATACTAGTACAAGTAGCTAGTCTAGACCTTGTGACAATGCCAAACAATATAAACCAATAATATCCAACCACTTAATGTTATGTGATTGACATCTGGTCCATTAAATTTATCATCCACCATCTAAGTGGTCTCACCACATGTCCAAAACTAACCAACCCTTAATTTGATAATTTCTCTATATCATATTACTTAATGAAGAAAGTTGACCTCATACATTTGGCTACATGCACCCACCTCAAAAGAGTAGGCATGCACTATTGTGAACTAGTGGGCATTAGCACACAAAATGTACAAGTATTTGGAATGTTGAGTAATATTGAGCACCACCAGATTATTCTATTTCTATATTTTCTAAGTTGACATTGTGTTAGTTCTATATATGCTGGTGAGATACAAATGTTCTTAATTGGTATTCTTAGTGGCAAATTGGCAATGGTGATTAAGATAGATGATGAATTGATGATAAGATTGGTGTGGCATTATTGTAGAGTTGTAGTAGCTAGTAAGGATGTAATTTTGGACTGAGTTAAGAGTGGTGGTTGGGTCTTTAGATGGTGAAGGTATATATCTATGTTAGGAAACTGGAAAGTGGAGTTATTAATGCCACCAAGGAGATGTTGCTGCCATCAACAAATTAACACATAGGCATTTGACAACACTTTTCTAAACCTCATGTTATTTGGCATGGTAAGAGAATGAGTGATTTTCTCTTACGGAATTAGAGATGCGGAATAGTACTGAAGAAGAGAGAGATTACTATGCACTATGCTTTTCTCGTATATTAACATAACATAATATTATTAAGTAACTGAATATTTTTCATCAACAAATAAACAAGTGATATGTTGAATATTGTGTGGGCATTTGAATTTGAATAAATAAAAAAACTCTCACCAAATTTAGTGAACAACTTTGATGAGTGAAGTAGTCTTCATAGCTGTTAAAACAAACCGACACATATATGCATTTAAGTTTGAACTAGCGGAAATCACCTACCTTGGCTATGTTCAAAGTTCAAACAATTGATATATCTTGGCAATTAGCTATTGGTCGGTGCTTCTCTCTACAATGTTAGACATGTCCTAAGTTGGAATCACAAGAGTGAGTCAAATTGAAAGAAAGTGAAAGTGAGATAGAAAAACAATTCAGCTTTAACGTTTGTGTTATTAAAGAAAACTAATAATAGAGGGCTTATCTTTTTCTTTAATATTATGTACAATCAGACAGGCATACTCATTTCGGTTGAGAAGAAGAGCTAAAGCCCAAAAATCAGCAACTATACAAACAAGTATGGTCTTGACTTGACACATATCATCTAATAAAAGTCCCATTTTACTTATTTGATTTTGGTGCCTTCCAAACGTACTTTTAATTTTCTTTCTCTACCCCCTAAGATCGCTTTGATCTTGAGGCTCAGGCTAACAAGTTTGTCGACCTCCTCTCCTTTCGGTTGGAAAGAAGTGAAGAGAGATAGAGAGAGAAATGAGGCAGAGGGGAGTCTAATGGTTTATGTTTTTCTTTTCTTTTTTTACAATTGATGTCATAATGCAATCTTGAAAGAGTAAAATTTGAGGAATAAGTGAACAAAATTGTGGAGTTTATATAGAAGCGCTCTTGATTATTGGCTTAACTCTTTCATTTTTTTGAGAATGGCTTCACTCTTTCTTTTGGAGGTACTATATTTTTGTGGTTCTTGTGCTTTGCACTCCCTCAAATATAATGAATGCAACTATTTGCATATCCCAAATCTTCTCATTGCACATTTTTATTATTGACCTAATTTAATATTACCATAAAAATCACACAAAAATAAAAAATAACACATTACACAAAACTCACCCTTACCTCTCTCTCTCTCTCTCTCTCTCTCTCTCTCTCACATTTGGGGTGGGTTTTCTAAGGTGGAGGTGGAGGGGAGGCCAGGCTTCGGTGGTATTGGTGGTGTAGATGGTTGGGTTGATAAGCCAAAGAAAAAGGGAGGGTGTAGTGAAATAAGAGTATATTGATAATTGATGAAGTGTTTTGAGAGATTTTCAATTTGAGAGGGTAATGGATGTTTTTGAGAATGGCTGTGTGTTGAGAGGATATATTTTTGATGTGCAAATAGTTGCACTCAAATATAATATATCAAGATTGTGTAGACACCAAATAATTAAATTTTGGATTTCGAAAACATTTCGAGAGTTAAAAAATATATAAATTTTGAAATAATTTATATTTCATTGGAAATTTGGACTAAAAATTGAAACTTTAATCAAATTTAGATAATTTTGATTCGGTAATATTTCAAAATCTTAAAAAATGATTTAATTTCAAGATAGACACACATTCAATAATATAATATGTCAAGATTGTCTACTAATATAATTTTATTGTCTATCAAATAATACGTTAATAATACACATGTCATTAATTTGCTTATTATAAACAATTAAAGTTTATAATTAGTTCATATTTAAATAAATAAAAAACTGTCACGAAATTGTATTTAAATGAAAAACAGTCGCAAAATTGTGTAGACATTTAACAAGCGTAAACATTACTTACGGAGTTACGGGTAAAAGAAAAAAAACACTCTCATAAAAAATAGTCTGTAAGTCATGAAGGCTGGGCCAAATGCATTAAAAAGACAAAAGTGTGTTTGTTTATAGGAATAATTAGAAATAGGTTCAATTTTGAAGGGTCATTCAGACTAAAACCATATAGAAATTTAAATTAATACTTAAATCCAATTTTTTAGACTGAGGTCCAAAAACTAGGCTTTTTAAAATTTTGACTCAGATTATCTCTTAAAATTAAGATAATTGATATAAATTAATTTTAAAATGAAAGATAATATCTGTTCAGATATATTTAATTAAAACATTTAAGATTATCTAGTTTTATATTTTTTAATTTGAAATAATAAATAATAATATCCGTTTATATTATATAATAAAAAAAATATTAACTCATAAAAAATAATCAAATAAATAAGAAAAATATATATATATGTACATTTTAATTGTACCAATATCTGGGTTGGTATATATATATATATATATTCGAGCTGCTTCATTTATTGAGTTTTGAGGGTAAATCTCATCTTTTCACCCCATTCCTTTTTAGGGTATTAGAATGTGTTCGATAGAGGTATTATGTTAGGGTTTAACTCTGGAATTTTGGGCGAAGCCCAAAATCTTGGAGCTAAACCATAACATAAAAGTTGACAAACCAGAACCGATCGATTAATTAGTACAATTGAAATATATTTACAAACTAAAGTCAATCATTCATTTGACACAGTTAAATCCTATAATTAATTATAGAATAATATAATAATATTAAATATAATATATAATATTAAAGTAATATACAATTAAATTAATATAATGATATATCAAGATAATATTAAGATTTACATATAATTAATTTTAGAATAATATTACACATTTTTAAATTAAAAATATTTAGATAATATTTTTAGACTTTAGTTAAAAATAAAAAAGTATTAAAATATTAGTTTAAAAATGAAAAAAAATTGGACTGGTCCTGGCTTATAAATGAACGTTGTTTATAACTTATAAAGGCCCAAAGAAAAACATTTTCCATGCCAAGATTTCCATAAAAACGCAGGTGCAGTTGCAGAAGAGAAGCTCCGAAACAATGGCGACCCCCAAGAAAACCATAACACCAAAGAAAACAAAAGAAATAAAGAAGCCAAGCACCAAAGCCACCAGTACCAAAAACAACAACAACAGCAAAAAAAACAGTAGCAAAACCAGCAATGGCACCGTGAGCAACTTAGACGCTGAGAAAATTTCGTCCCCGAAGCACAAGTCCCAGAAAGACCGAAAACAAAATGGAGGTGGTGAAATTACCAAGACACCTCCCTCCGCTAAATCCCAGAAAGGAAAGCAGAAGCGAAAGCAAAAGCAAGAACCAGAACAAGACGAAGAGGTCGAGGACGTGAAGTCGTATAGGTTTCCGATGGATCGTGTTAAGAGGATTATCAGAAGCGAAGATTCCGACTTGCGCATTAGCAACGACGCCGTTTTCCTGGTCAACAAAGCCACCGTATTTTTCTGCCTCCCAATTTCTGTATTAGGGTTTCGATGTTCAATTGTATTGTTTGTTTTTAATTATAGTTAATGTTTGTTTTGCAGGAGAAGTTCCTTGAGAAGTTTTGTGAAGAAGCACGTGCGTGTTGTGTTCAGGATCGTAAGAAGAGTCTTGCTTACAAGCACCTATGTAAGTTGACTTCTAATCCTCAACTCTTTTCTGGTTTTTAATTTACTTTTAAGTTTTAACATTTGAAATTTCATTTTTTATGGTTAATCTGTTTGTCTGTGATTACTGCATTGTATGAATACTGAACACTTGGATTAAAGGGGTTTATATATATGGTTTATAGCTTCGAAATGATATTCACAAGAACAAATTCCTTTGTAAAAGGGACACTCATGATTTGAGGTATTGCTTCACATGCTCTACTGAAAATTGACTTGGGGTTTGTATTTCATTTCCTTTTGAAATGAAGATATTCCTATGTATTTGGTGGGAAAGTTAATGAAAGACCTCGGCTGTTTATAAGAAAAATGGACTTCAATATGCACCCCTTAGAAGAAACAAGGTTTTGGGTTGGTTTGTTCAACCCCCATTTGATATTTCGTTTGTTCATTTGCATTTCCTTCTAGCTTGCATTTGTATTTGAAACCCCCTCTAGCTGCCTTGCTAAATGTTTTTCCATTTTAAATATCAACTGTGCAGAGCTTATCAACATATAATTTTTTCTCATTTCAGTTTACTCGAAACATTTTTACACATTATTATTATTATTATTATTTTTCTTTTCCATTCCAGAAATCAAATACAACAGAATCATTCGAGCTGACAATGTAGAATCAAACTTGATTATTGCAAGTTATGCTAATTTTCAGTCATAATAATGTACGTTCCTCTTGTTTCAGCTTCAGTTGTTCGTAAACGGAAGAGATATGACTTTCTTTCAGGTATCTTGTATTCTTCCACCGACTGCTTCTTCCAATTTAGTATATATATTTACTCTGCAATAATTTATGCTATCTGATGCACAACAAATTATGTCACAGATTTTGTTCCTGAGCAAGTAAAAGCTGAGGATGCATTGGCAAAGAGAAAATTAGCTGAGGCGAAAGCAGGATAAGAGTTTTGGGACATGATAAATGGCAATCACTAGGAATTTTACCACTGTGTTTTGGATACACTTGTACTGCCACTTGCAAGTGCACAAAGAATCATGAAGATAGTCCATGCTAGAGTTATGTGCATGTTTGTTTGAAAGATCAAGATTTCACTGTACTAAGAAAAAGTTAGGTTTTTGGGGTCTTCCATTTGATGGCAGGTGAGCTGTTGAAGCAGCATTCCCTTGGAGAACAGTCAATGTGTAATTGTTGCCTAGTGATTGCTGAACCAGCTATTTTTTCTTGTCTGTGCATGGTCCTTCAATTTTCTGTAATCTTTTCACAAATTTTGTGAGAAATGTGAAAAATATCATGGTAGGTGCGTTTCCTCAGAACACTGGATAGGTGTTTTATGCTAGTTTTGGTATATCTTCACCCCATTTATCTTTGGCGTGAATGTTTGAGTTTAGTACTTTTACAAATATACCAAGACATATGCACACAATTGTAGTTGACGGTAAATTGTGAGGTTATACAGTTTGGAGTAACTAGGCTTCCTGAAAAGGAGAGAAAATGTGAGCCTTGGAAACTGTACCATAGCATAAAAATTGGAGGGGAGTGATAAAGCACCAGTGTTACCCAAGTTGAGTACCTAGGAGGTTTTTCCTCACCACCACCACACCCTCGTTGATACACAATTTTAAAGTAAATTCTGGATATATATTGTAACTTGCAACTCACACCTAGTAGATAAATTTGAGCTCGAACCTAAGTTGTCTACATTCTATGTCCATACAGATAAATTTGAGCTGGAAAGGTAAATTTCAGATGCGTGCAACCAACCACATGCAAATTGCATGTATTAGCTGCACTCCATTGTCTGCATCCATGTTGAACATAAGATTGCTCTACAGAGCCATAGATTTTGGAGATCCGCTACCAACTCGGCTATAGCAGTCTTCCACAGACAAGCATGATATTGGGATTCATATCCAAACCATATAAACGAAATGAACTTTGCTATATTTGAAACTTTATGTTAGACATCAATGCAGTCATGTTTCAAGCCAAGTGTAGGAGGGTGTTGCTTTATTTGGCTGCTGTGACCACTACACGGCCTCGGAAGTAGCTATAATGAAAAGATTTTTCCCCTGCAGGAGCAAAATAATAGGCATTGTACATGTATTATCCTATAGATAATTTTCAGTCACTATGAACTATGAAGTGAATATTGTGAGTTATAAACCTACCCATACAAATTCCTAGAAGAACCTTACGTTGTTTCCACATATGGTTAATACAGCTATAACATGTGCATCTCTCTCTATCTCTCTCTGTCTATCTAAAAGAAATTGTCACCCCCTTGAACTAGGTTATTTCCTCTGTGCATGGCCATTGACTAAAACATACTCAATGGCCCAATCAATTGGAAGTGGCATAATCACAGGTTCAAACTGAGATTCCGCTATGGAAGGTGCGCCAATCTATTGCTTTTTGACATTTCTTTGTAACTAAAGGCACCACCTTTGCCTGCCAGTGGTTGTTGGTCCTTTGAACTAGCACCTAGCGGGGCTTGTGGGTTGTTTGATTTATTTTCCGGCAATGGGTTGCCTTTCGGTGATTCTGTGTGAACATTTCCTGTCAGTGTTCGTTGGTCCTTTGAACCAGCACCTAGCAGAGCTTCTAAGTTGTTCGATTTACTTTCAGGTTCGCCTGGTCTCATCCAAACTTTCACATGCCCTTCCCAAGACGCAGTGAGAATAGCTTCCTGAGTAAAAACTAAGCCAGATAGGGGCTCAGAATGAATGCAGTGAGCCACTAGTGGGGAGAGCTTTGGAACGTTCCGCATGGTTGGAGCAGGTTGGAGAGTGCCAATAGGGGAACAGCTGTCCCAATGGGATGACTGGCTACCAGTACTGAATGTGGGAGACCCACCAAGTGAACACCGGCGAAGTGGCACTACAATCTCATCCATTGACAGGTCCCACAGAAGTAATTTTGTGTCCTGTACACATGTATGTTAAATAGTGAACGTCGCAAGACAAGCAAGAGACATTTGCTCACAAAATATCAGAACAAAGAAGATATTTTATGGACAACTTCTAGGTTCACAAGAATAAATCATGACCCAGGTTCAAACATTTTCTTCCACAATAATTGAAGTAATCTTGAAAATCCCAGACCTAGCAATTTCAGTTTTTCTTTGAATTTACATAATTTGATTTCCATACAAAAATAAATAAAATCTAATAGGTGAAAGACAATTTTGATACTAACAACCAGCAAGAGAAAACCTTTAAGAGTAGGAGTTGGAATAATATATAATATTAGGAGCTGATTAAGATAATAAGCCCTTTATTTTTAATAATGCCAAGCATGGGATATTATCTCAGTGTTTTATTTTTGGGGGCCAGAGAAGGAGAGGAAAGCAAATACCTGACCCACAGAACCAAAGCGATAAACAACATTTTCTTCTGTGCCATCTGAAGTTGGTGATGACCAATACAAGTCAAAAGCCACACCACTAACCTGCATACACCAAGGCTAAAAGGTGTAAGATGCCCATGAGTTACGATAAATCAAAACTTAGAGAGAGAGAGAGAGAGAGAGAGAGAGAGAAGGAAGAGGGGGGGTGTGGTTAGGGGGGAGGAAGCTTAATTAATATGACCGAAGTTCTGCTGAAACTGTACCCAAGAGTTGTGCCCTTCACCCCAAGCTACTACCTTTCTATCTTCCATGCTCCATACCGTAACAAGATCATCTTCCCCTCCAGTCAGAATGTATTTTCCATCCGGACTGAGAAACAACACAAAATGAAGGTCAAACATCATCATCATAAGATGCGAACATTCTTTATGAGGAAGATAAGTATGAAGACTTCATGTGATATGCAAGAATATCATTCTGGATATACTGAGAGCAAGACTTCACCAAGCATTATTCACATATCAATGAAGAGAAAATATATATATATATATATTTTATCTTTTTACCTCCAGGCACAACAAAGAAGAGCACCATAATAACTCTTGCCACCAGTTATTAGTTGTTCTTTTGAGTAGTCGAACACTCGCAAGTATCCTACATATAGCATCTAATATCAGCACCAATTAACAGATGCACTCAACGATAAAATCACATGCCTAACAGATGTGACAAATACCATCTCTACCAACTGTTGCCAAAAATGCCCCTTCTGCAGAGTAAGCAATGCAGCTTATTGAACCTTGGCAAATATGCCATCTGGAAATTGGATTACTCTGCAGATAAAACATAAGGAAGAACAAAAGAAACCATAAGGAAGATGGCCAACAAGTTCTATATTTGTTTCTTTAATAAGCCTTAGGAAATAACAAAGAGTTACATTTTGATTAGCCAAATTGCAGAATCTATATGTGAGTATTGCAGAAGCAGCTTAAAAAAAAATGTGCCAAATGCTGGTTATAATGACAAGCAGCTAAGTAATATGACCTGAACTTGGTCTATATAGCAAGTACTTTAAAAGACAATCTTGAACATAAGAAGTAAATATGTATAAGAGTGAACTACTTAATACATGCAAGGAAATTTTAAATAGTGATATACCTTACTGGATCTTGCATGAGCCACTGAAAATTGAGTATGATCCTTTATAACTGGAAAAGATGAATCAACAGCACCATCCTTTCCCTATAGTAAATTACATTGACTTCAGTCCATGTAGTAGAGCAAACCAACCGGAAAACCAGGCCAAAAATAATTATTGAAAAAAAAAAAAACTGAAAGTTAAGGCTTGCCTTCTCATACACAAACAAGTTTCCATCGGCATGAGCAGCAACAAAGGCACCATTGCCTTTGGGAACCCATGCAATGCTGGTACACCGACTGCTAAAAACAACTAGTTAGTTTGTGTAACTGCTAAGCACATACCAAACAGCCAAATGGCCCACCCAAAATATTAAT
Source organism: Purshia tridentata (assembly GCA_003254885.1). NCBI lineage: Eukaryota > Viridiplantae > Streptophyta > Magnoliopsida > Rosales > Rosaceae > Purshia > Purshia tridentata. The sequence continues at coordinate 55,387 of QANT01002663.1, forward strand.
CTCTCTCTCTCTCTCTCCCCCCCTTTATTTTAAATTACTTGGGTTTGATTCTTCTCAATGTTATAACCTTGCTGAGCCATTAGACAACAAGAGTTATCGCATTCATTATTAAATTAGCAAACTGTGTTTGAAGATTGGTGATACAACAATCCACTTTTCTGCTTCCACTATGATATACATTCCAGGTACCAAAAGTGGGAATTTTGCTGGATAAGGAACTCTCAGCCCACTTATTCAACAAGTGCCATCCAAGCCATAGATGATAATATGTACTCACGTTAGAAAGGTAGAACAAAAAGCTTCTAAAAGGAAAGGATACAAAGTAAAAAAAAAAGTGAAGTTGAGACTATTCTTGCCTGCTATTGACAGAACCTTCTTTGTTATAATGTTGGGCGCCAACAAGCTTCTTCCCAACATCTTGCAATTGCTGTCTCAAAGACACTGAGTAAACTACAATAACACACAGAGCAAGCAAGTCACAAACAGCCTCATCTTCACAGAACCCCATCAATCACATACAATAAATCCTTACCATCTCCAGAGCTCAATCCAATAAGCAAGTCATGCCCATCCTTGGCTTCTGAATCAAATGCGTGGCACACAGGATTCGAATTGCTGAAATGCAACGATTTTATGGGATCCTACACATAAATTTCGCAGACCCTTTTACACAAATTTCCCAAAACAAAAGAAGAAAAAAGACCCAATTGAGCACACTCCAAGAACACCAAAATTACCTTATCGGGGGAATTGAGGTCGCTGATGTAGATGGTATCTCCAACATTGAAAACCAAATAGGACCCTTTACTGCCATAATTCGAATTAAGCATAGAATGGGTTCCATTCCCATTTGACCCTCCAAAATAAGCACTTCTACTACTTCCGTTACTCGTCTTGCTACTTCCACTCCCTCCTACAAAGCTAAGCGCTTTGCCCCCATTTCCCCCCAACAGCCTCGCCGCCGCAGACCTCACTCCGCCGGTCGCCGACGTGCTGGAGCTGGGTTGCAAAGTAGCCTGGCTAGGCTTGTCCTTGAGCTGGGCTAGGGTCACCTAAAATCCACAACCAAACACTGACTAACTCCGAGTCAACAGAGAGCAATACAACAAAACCTTAGGCCTTGTTCGGATCACACAGTCATAATTAAACGCAATTAAGTCGTTTTTGTTATACCTGAGAGATTGACTTGGCGTGCAAGAAGGGGAGGAGATTGGCGGGGCGAGTCTTCTCGGAGCGGAGCTTGTATCGGCCCTCTGGGGTTTTGAAATACGCCTTTATGAGGGATTGAGCTTGTTGACCACTCGACGACGTCGTTGTGGCCGTCAAGGTGGTTGTTGTTGATGACGAAGACGACATCAATCCCAGCGCGTTTTTGCTGCTGTTGTTGTTGTAGACGTTGTTGAACATTGTGGAGAAAACTCAGAGACCACACATGAATATGATCGTAGTGTGATTTCTCTCTCGGTGTTTGTTTGGTTTTGATGCTTTGCGGTGGAGGTCGGATCAACTGCTTGGGGGTGTACTGGTGTGCCCGATGGGGTTGGGAGGGAGTGTTTTAAGTGCGGTTTTCTGACTTTGTCTTTGGGAAAGTGGGTTGACTTTGGAAGTCCCTATTGTGGACGGTGAGGCCGCATGCACGTGTTTCGTAGTTGTAGTTTGTAGAAAATTCGAGAAAAAAAAAGATCAATATGAGAAATTCTCTTTTGGAGGGAAACAATACTACTGTTTTGTTCGGACTGGGGACTCATCTTAACTCTTTAAGTTGATAAAAAAAATTAGGCCAAAAGAAAATATCATTTTGGAGTTTTATCAACAATTTACTCATGTAGGGAGCAGGGACGGATCCACAGCCAAGAGTGGGGGGTCGGACGACCCCCCGGCGACCCAGCCCAGAAGGCTAACCACCAGTCAACCCAGCCCAGAAGGCTAACCACCAGAGTGCTATTGTTCAAACCAGCCTCTGCCCTGCCCCTCCACTCTCAGCCTCTCACGCACGCAGTGACGCACAGCCCCCAGCACCCAGCACCTTCCTCTTCCTGCATAATTTAACACTATGACCCCCCGGATAAAATTCCTGGATCCGTCCCTGGTAGGGAGAGATCTAGTGGTTTCTGAATCTTTATTAAAATAGTGGTTGAGTTCCATTGTCTCAATCACCACGAAACCACCATAAAAAAGGGGTATTTTAGTACAAAAAAACTAAAATTTTATGTGAAAATAAAAAAGTTAGCCAGGTATAAAAAAAGGTCATTCTAAAAAATTTCTTTTTTATTTTAAGAATAATTAGAAATATGTTCAATTTTGAAGAATCATTCAGATTAAAACCATATAGAAAATTAAATTAATACTTAAATCCAATTATTTAGACTGAGGTTAAAAAAATAGATTTTTTAAAATTTTAACTCATATTATTTCTTAAAATTAAGATAATTAATA
>QANT01002665.1:0-11700 GCA_003254885.1 Purshia tridentata
TTGATACCAATATTTAAAAAAAAAAACAAAACTACAGTTTCTGGCGCCTTTTGAGTAGATTAAAATCTTTAACGTTTTTTTATTATGATTATAATTTGAACGTTAAATGAGTTAGTTCTTGGGATGTATATTTGGAAAATGGATTGGGTGAAGTAAGTATCTTTTAAATTTTAAAATGAGAGGGTGTCGAGAGTGGAATGGGTATGGTGAGTAAAGGAGTTCAAGATTTTGAATAGCCCCACCCTTTTTTTAACATGCATAAATATTAGAGGTATCAAATAGGTCGTGCCATGTCGGCTTGGCTTGTTTAAGATGAGCCTATTCGTGTTTTCGTACCGTGGTTATGCCAACCGATTTAATAATCGTGTCATGTTTGTGTCGTGCTTATGTCAGCCCATTTAATAATCGTGTTGTGCTCGTGCCAGCCCAGATAGTTAAAATCAAGGCCTGGCACAACCACGATTCATTTGTGGTCGTGTATGTTTGTGTCGTGCCTTAAATGGGCTGGCGCAAGTCTTTTTTATGTTTGTTCTTTTAAGATGAGAAATTTATCTTATGATATTTTTTATTTTTATAATTAAATATTAACATTTTTTTGTTAGGAAAGTGAATTTTCTTATTAAAAGTAATTTAAATAATAATAACAATAATGTTAAACAAGTTGTGCCTTGTTCAAGCCAATTTCGTGTTTGTGACGTGCCTAATCGCATAAAAATTTCGGCTCAACTCGACCCATTCACTTGTGTTGTGTTTGTGCCAACCCACCCATTTGACACATCTAATACATATAGAACACACACTGAATAAAACAAAATGCAGCTCACAGCACTTCAAATGCATACAATTAAAACTCACAAAATTGGAAATTGGAGTATCTCCAAAAACCAATTAGCAATAGGCAAAGAGACCAAACATCTCATGAATCATTAAGTAAGGCATATTTTTCCATTGTGGGATATTTCTATACACACGCCTTTCCACTTGTGGCATCATTTAAGTCAAATAAGTAAACAATTTGGGTGAGCGGAAGCACGTGTGGGTATATATCGTGGCTTTAATATACTAGAGCATCAAATCCAAAATTTATAAACTAGCTAGAGTATTCAATCCAAAACTAATTGACAACAGGTGGAGAGGCCCAATACTTATAAATTGACTATATTTTCTCAATATGAAATCTCTCTCAACACCCAACACAACACTTTTTCAGCAATTCATTCCCTCATGTACAGTAAGGTGTAGAAGCGTTGGTAAGTAAGATTTATGCATTTCAAAACTTCGAGAAAATTGTAAATTATTTCACAACATGCATTGCATTTGCAGGCCATGATGATATCGTTTCCATCTTCCCCGACGCAATACTTGAACTGCATACAACACGTTCCTGGGATTTCATAGAGGGGAAATCAGGCAGGCTTTCAAGCAATGAGTATCAGCGCCAAAAATCAAGTGATGTTATAATTGGAATGATAGACACAGGTAGGTACCTCCTCCTTTCACACTAACTTATGGTTTTGTTTGAGTTAATTATTTGTACTTCATTTGCAACTAGTTTATGTAACATCTAATACACTGGAATTAATTAAGTTTCAGGTCAATTTCTTAATAATAAAGTAAGTTTTTTTTTTTTTTNTTCCCATTTTGTTCAATTTGGGAAGTTTTAGTAAAGGAAGGACACAATTGGAATTTAGTTTCTTTTCATGTCCTTTTTTGTCTTCTTTCAGCTTGTCTTTTTATGTAGGTGGAATAGAATTTTTGTCTAGGTAGAGTAGATGTTAATTTTTTGGGTTTTTAGGTACTTCTATTTACATTGTTTTGTTGTCATGCCCTGATTATTAACCCGTTTTGCTTCTCCTTTCTTTTTATTTTTGTTAATTTTTTAGAACCTTTAAATAATGCATTGAAAGAAAATAGTGTTCCACAGCTAGCTATAGCTTGTGGGGCAAGGGAAAGAAAGGAAGAAAATCTTTGATTTCACAAATAAGAAAATTGAATCGGAAGAACATTAGTTTGATATGCAGGGGACAATCAATTATGAACTTTGTCTTATTATTTTTTTCTTTTTTCTTTTCCTAAAAGTCCTTCAATATTTGAGAAATGGGATTAACTAATTTGTTTATATAAAGTCCCTCTGGCCCTGCATCCAGATCCCATCTGCTATGGGGGTTATGTATAGGGTAACAGGGTTTATGGGCTACCAAAGATGATGCAACTTGAAAAAGAAAATGATGCACTCTTGAAAATCCTAATATGGTTTTTGCTCTACTTTGAAAAAATAAAAATAAATAATCAAGTACGTTTTGTAGTATGTGTATATGAAATGAAGATCAAAATAAAAGTATAAAAAATAAAAAATAAAAAATATCTACATGAATGTAAAAGGGAAAAAAGGGAAAGCACACTTGATTAAACTGGTACAATAAATGGTCTTTGTTATTATGGAGAAGAAGACCTTAACCTTGGGAACTCTTGGTATGTTTTTTGTTTTCCTTCAACAAATAAAAAAGTAATAATGATGGCTACTCCACATTCTATATGGTTTACAACTTACAAAAACGATCATGACCAAGAAATCTTTAAGTTAATATTGGATTTACAATTACATGGCCAGCTCTAAAGTTCCAAATTTTCTATATTCTCTGTGCAACCAGCTGAAGTAATTATAATACATTATGTTACTAATGAATTCAATTATTTAGAAACCTCATTATGTTGGTTAATTTTTCATTTAATGTATTGAAGGAATATGGCCTGAGTCTCCAAGTTTTAATGATGAGGGAATTGGGGCAGTGCCTTCAAGATGGAAAGGTGTTTGTATGGAGGGTCCAGGCTTCAAGAAGTTTAATTGCAATAGGTGATTATATATGTTGTCTCGCTTTCTATTGAAAAAAATACATTTAAGATTTTAAGGTGTTAATCTCAAAGCTGTTTGACAAAGCTTCTAATTAGAAAATTAAAGAGAGAGAGAATGGATTCAAATCAATATTTCAAATCAGTTTTAAAGATATCTCATTATATTACATCTTGATTCATTTCATTACATTGTCACAGAAAGTTGGTAGGTGCAAGATACTACAATGTCCAACCGACAACAAATGGGAGCCAGAGCTATTTATCCAGAACTGAGGGCTCACCAAGAGATTCTGTTGGCCATGGGACTCACACTACATCCATAGCAGCTGGTGTGCAAGTTCCCAATGCTAGTTACAACGGCTTAGCAAGAGGTACAGCAAAGGGAGGCTTGCCTTCAGCTAGGATTGCATGCTACAAGGCATGCTCAGATGTTGGTTGCTCTGGTGCCACCATATTGAAGGCTATTGATGATGCAATTAGAGATGGAGTAGACATAATATCTATTTCCATTGGGATGAGCTCGCTATTTCAACCTGATTACTTAAATGATCCCATAGCCATTGGAGCATTTCATGCTGCACAAATGGGAGTCATGGTCGTTTGCTCTGGAGGAAATGATGGCCCCAATCCTTACACTGTTGTTAATTCAGCGCCATGGATCTTCACTGTTGCAGCTTCTAACATTGATAGGGATTTTCAATCTACTGTTGTTCTTGGAAATGGGATAACTTTCACAGTAAGATATTTAATCAAGTCCTATAATAATCATTTCATTATTTTGTATGCAAAGTTTTCTCATATTTTGGTGTTAATAGGGTTCAGCCATAAATTTCTCGAATCTTACTCGCTCAAGGACATATCCTCTTGTATTTGGAAAGGATGCTGCTGCTAATTATACGCCTATATCAGAAGCAAGGTGATCATAATTCATAATCTGCTAGCTCTTTTTTTTTTTTTTTTTTTTTTTTTTTTTTTTTTTTTTTTTTTTTTTTTTTTTTTTTTTTCTTTNTTTTTTTTTTTTTTTTTTGTGTGTGTGTTCTTTGGAAATATTTATTCATAATAGGTGTCACATTTTGGTAAAATTTTTGGTTTTAAACAATTCCAAAGGCAAAAAAAGGAAAATAATCATATGAAATTTCTTTTTACACTAAATTGCAGGAATTGCTATCCAGGATCATTTGATCAGATGAAAGTAGTTGGTAAAATTGTTGTTTGTGTTAATGATGACCCGACTGTTTCAAGGAAAATCAAGAAATTGGTTGTAGACGATGCCAAAGCCAAAGGGTTGATTTTGATTGATGAAGATGACAAGAGTGTGCCTTTTGATTCAGGCTTTTTCCCCTTTTCTGAAGTTGGCAATATTGCAGGGTTTCAGATTCTCAAGTACATTCATTCTACCAAGTAAGCATTGAAAATTTATCCAGTGCACTTACATTGACAGATTTATGTGTTTAATTGTCAACGATACTCAATTTCTATTCTGATTCCTTATACTGTTCCTCATTTAGGGATCATGTCTAACAATTCTTTGGTCTTGTGCTACATTGTCCTATATGATATGCATCATTTCTAGCCATCACTGGCCATCTACTGTCACTATAAAGTTTACTTTATTTGGCTAAAATGCTTCATTTCATACAGAGATAAAGTCAATAGCATTCTTATGTTCTAGCTGCTAAATATTTTATCAATTCTGGTCAGACCTATGTGATAGAATGATACCTTGCTAAAGAATATGGTAATTGAATTCAGTGATGCCTTAGTTCAAGTCAACTTTCAATGAGATCCAGAAATTCTAGGTCCCTCTCATCTAAATATTCAAATGATGATTGTGCAGCATGTGTTAGCTTGAACTTCTATGTTTTCTAGGTGCAATTTCAAGGACACTTTTTCAGTTGTAGATATTATATTGCATGACTTTCTTAAAATGCATCAATTCTATACAACTATGTTAGGCACACTGACTTTTCTATGCCTTCACAACAGAAACCCAACAGCAACAATCCTCCCAACAGTTGAAGTTCCAAGGTATAGACCTGCACCAGCTGTTGCATATTTTTCGTCAAGAGGTCCTGCAGAACTTACAGAAAACATTCTCAAGGTTATTTTCTTTCGCTTGCACCTTAAAATTACAAATATTTAAACATATTTAGCTTGATGTATGCTCACATGTGAAATTTTTGGACACATTTATTAATTAAGTGAGAAATAGGCTTTGTAAATCTATGATTAAGTCAGATTGGCACATGAATGTAAGCATGCACTCATGCATACTAGAATAGTGCATCTGTATTTGAGTGCAACATTATTTACTGGAGTTTACTTTTACTTGACATGCTGTTCAGCCTGATATAATGGCTCCGGGAGTGGCAATTTTAGCTGGCATAAGTCCCAATAGTGAAGCAGAAAGTGTCCCAAATGGGAAGAAGCCATCCCAATTTTCCATTAAATCTGGAACGTCAATGGCTTGTCCACACGTAACCGGGGCTGCTGCATTCATCAAGTCAGTGCATCGTAGATGGACTTCTTCCATGATCAAATCAGCACTTATGACAACAGGTATGTTTTACATGAGGTTACATACTAACAATCTCTTGTGTATTTATCATACTTTGATGATATTGTGTGCGCGGCGCATCACTCCTTTCACTTGATTTCATTATAAAACTTTTAGGGAGAGTGTTTGTGCATGCCAGAGGAAGCTAGTAATCATATTGCAAGACAATTACATGATTCTCCTTGCATGGCTATAAATCTGTTAAATAATTCAATTTTGAATCTTTACCTAGATTATTTATATTGAGTTGGTCCTAATCTTAGAGTACCAGCACATCAGAGGAGATACTTATATCCATATCTGTCCCTTTTTCAGCAACCCTGTGCAACAACATGAAAAAACCTTTGACAAACAGCTCCAACAAATTTGCAAATCCACATGAGGTGGGGGTTGGAGAAATAAACCCAATTAAAGCTCTTAACCCAGGACTTGTCTTTGAAACCACAACAGAAAATTATCTTGAATTCCTTTGTTATTATGGCTACCCAGAGAAGAATATAAGATCTATGTCAAACACAAAGTTCATCTGCCCCAAAATCTCCATTGAAGAACTCATTTCTGATATCAACTACCCTTCAATCTCTATTAGCAAACTCAACCGACACCAACCTGCAAAGATAATTAGAAGAATTGTAACCAATGTTGGACCCCTGAATTCTACATACACTGCAAAGGTGCAAGCTCCGGTAGGCTTAATAGTCAAGGTTCTTCCGGAAAAGCTAGTTTTCCCTGAGGGTGCAAGGAGGGTGCCTTTCCGAGTCTCATTTTATGGCAAGGAGGCTCCTAGTGGCTACAATTTTGGGTCAATAACATGGTTTGATGGTCGGCATTCAGTTCGTACTGTGTTTAGTGTGAATGTTGAGTAAATTGGAATTCGAAAGTGTTCCTGCTTGGAGTCAAATAGAAGATATAAAGAGAATTGTTAACATGAGGAGGGGAAGCATGTGACAGAAAAAGGAATGAAAAAGTACCATACACATATATACCTTCATTTTAGAATTCCTAATTTGATTTCTCAAGTCTTTATAATTGGTCTGTATGTTATCACAACCCTTCTCAATCTACATAAAGAAAAAGTGCCAGTTTTAATGTTGCATAATTCGACGAGATGAAGGCATTGTTTGGCCAGTTTGATTCATTTACATATTCTCCAACCTTCTCCTCATCCCCTTGACCCCGTCTCAGTCATTGGCTTATCCATCGTCCCATCCATAATTTGGACAACGTATCTTTACTATTGTAAATAAGAAATCATAAATAGTCTATCGGATTGTATTATCATTTTTATTTGGACAATGTATGCCACGCCATTTCTAACATTACTAGCCTTCAGCAATATATTTGAGGTTAAGGTCAACCATTTAAAACACTTGGTGCAAGTATTATATAATTCTGCAGAATGCAGGAGTTAAACTTGAGTGGAAACTTATATTTAAACAGTTATGTTACAAATCTGAGAATTGGATTTTTCTGAATGAATGACACCATTTTATTCAACAGAAAAAGAATTCAAGTAGCAAAGCTGCATAAAACATCAAACAGAACAACATGATACTAAAAACAAAAAGTTAATCAAATTCTGCCGTATACAAACATTGAAAGAAAAAGGGAGAAGGGGGGGGGTTGTATATGGCCCTTTATTGTCTTTGTCAAATATATATGAAGCCCGAGCTAACACACAGGTGCAGACGACAAAGATTATGGTTTTGGTAAATTAATTACTCTCTCATTTTTGAGTGGTGAGGCCAGCCTTGATCTTCTTAACGGTGTCAACGTCTGTCTTGAATGACTTGGCGAGGATCACATCGTCAATGCCAGTGGCAAACACAGTGGATGGCACTGAAACTGTTCCAGCATTTGCACTTCCAAAAGCCGAAATGGCAATGGCGGGAGAGTCAGCTGCTGTGTTATACTGGTAATGGACTAATCCCTTAGGAAACACAAATATGTCTCCAACCTCAAGCTTTTGAGCATACAGAACGTTTTTTGTGTCAACAAAACCTACTTCCAAGGAACCGGCAACAAGGAACAAAAGTTCAGCTGAGCGAGGGTGAGTGTGAGGTGGGTTTAATCCGCCGTTCGCTGGAAATTGAAGCACGGAGTATGATACACTCTGCCCGTTAAGAGCAGGGAAGTCAGCCATGCTAACTTTTGCTACCTTAAAGGTTTCGGGGACGTTGTCGAAAACTCCACGCAATCCAGTGTAAGTGAAAAATGTTCCATCAACGTCTGTGGTGTTTGGTGAGACTATGAAGTCGGTAATGATGTCCGGATCACCTGCCAAGACCCTTTTGGAGGTGGCCAGGGCAAGTACTAATATCAGTAATTGAAAAAATCTCAAGGCCATGGTGAATAAATGGTTAGACTTTAAAACTGGACTATATTTTACTTGAGATATTAGTGGTGCTGGTAATCACTGTCTTGCTAGTCTGGTATTTATATAATTTTGTAGAAGCTGATCTGTTTCTTGTTGATAGTTGCTGCTGAAGTTTACTATGTCATTTCTCTGTTTTCTTCTTCTTAGCCTGATTGAAAAGCCAGAAGCCGGCATGAGAGCTGTATACACCTATGTAAAAGATCAGGTTCAATAAATTTCTGTAGACGTTTGAGAATGAGAGGAGTTGCAGTTTGCTTATTAACTTTGTAAATGTCTTGTTTCTGTCTACCAACAAGAAAAATATTTTGCTCACCACCACCTTTTTGTGGTGAGCAAAATAGCACTCCTACCAACAATTGGCCTTGCTGAGTCAAAGCAGGGTTTATAGAATGGATATAAAACTGTATTATTTTGGTTTGGTTCAACAGGAGCAATATATGGATTCTATGTTTATGCAGTTTACTATGTTTAGGAATGCTGTACAAGGAGACGTATATGGGGTAGCAACCGTAGCATGAAATAGGCATATACTTATACCCTGTGTAGAGACTATTGTAAAGCAACCTGCAAAGATAATTATGTAATTCATTAACCTCACCAATGAAATGCAACCATGCGTATTAATATATAATAATTCATTAACCTCACCAATGAAATGCAACCACGCGTATTAATATATATTATATTTATTTAATAGTTGACCGGTTCAGTTCGGTTCGGTTTGGTTTGGTTAAACCGCTGGTTTGGCATATGAAAACCGGTAACTAGACCAGTCCTACTTGGTATGGATTAATCTTCACTAAGAAAGGTTCATGAGGGGGAGGCATGGATTAAGTTTGTAGCTTTGGAAACTAGTTTGGGAGTGTTTATGTAGGAAACGTTTTTGCTCAATAGCGCTATCGTTAAAAATACAAAATTTTTGACTAAATTGTGTATTTATTCGCTAATAATTATACAATTAAACAATTTTCAATTGACTTGATTTTTTACAGAGATAACCTTTAATAAGTAATCTAAAAATAGAACAGTTCTGATCTTGAGTTGGCACACCAAAAAAATAATTTTTTTATGCTTGAAGGACAAGCTGGTCCTCCACAGTAGAGGACCTAAGCATTGCCTGAAACAAAATACTTGGCTCAAGTGAATGAATTCTGGAAACAAGAAACAAATTAACCATGCTATTCAGAGTCTCCCTATAAGGACTTGCAATTCTAACACTGGATCTTGAATTATTGTGAAACATTGTTTAAGAAATAGCTATAAATCACAACAGTCCATTTTTGCATACATATTGCATACATTGCAGATCTTTGCCATACTAGTGATATAATTTTGCAGTACTAATAACCTACCTCCCTTTCCATATTTGTCTCACTAAACCTTTCTTCTGCCTCTGCCAAGTCTCCTTTGGATACCTCATGCTCTACCTCTGCAACAGCTAGCCTAGCCCTTAACCCCTTCATTTCAATCTCCAAAGCATCCACATCCTCATTCAGCCTTTTCACTTGTCCTGCCCTTACCACAAACTTCTTCATACCCAAGGCAGATTGAACATGGGGCTCCAGCCAAGCCAAATCGAACTTGAACGCGTCAAGCTCTTCCCATAAAAGTTTAAGGTGCTCACAGGCATCCTCGTCCATATTCTTAACCTTTGTAGTCTTCAGAAAATGCAGGAGTCGACCCAAACCTGTGAATGCCCATTCGGCAAACATACGACTTCTTTTCCGCTGGCACTCAATCAGCGAAGGATGCAATGAGCAGACTTCCTCAAGCAGTGGCACAAAAGCTTTATCTATTTGCCCTAAACCCCTGAAATCCACGAGCTCGCCGACCGGGGCAGAGGGCACTTCCTCAAGGTCCTGGAATATGGAAGGGTCGATAGGCCAGGACTTTGATGAATCCTGGAATGAAAACTCAGAGCTAGATTTTTCAGAATTTGGTGAATATGCAAGGACTGGTTCAAGATGACGAGTCGTAAGGGGTATTGGAGGTAGTAAAGAATCCACATTTGAAAGTCTCTGCAGCCTTTCATGTTCTAAAAGCTTAATGTCAGCCTTACTGATTGCAACCTCAGCTTCCACAATACATGTATCATTAACAAGAAACCCATTGTTGTGGTCAAAAAGCTCACTTAGAGGCATGAATGATGTGAACCCCCAATCACTTTTGCTTTCACTGAATTCATGTTGAGTGTCTGCAAAAAGATAAGTAGTACAAGAGGGCAATCAGGCATTGAGTTGCAATCTTAAGAATTATAATCTATTAACAGAATAAAATCTCAGATCAGAAACTCTAAGCCTTAGATCACAATATATAATGTATAGGCCTCCACCTTCATACATTATCAATTGGTTTTGGATTAGATACATGTACTCTAAGTTCTACACAATTATTCTATTCGAGTAAGTGTGAGAAAGAATCAAAGCAAAACTTCCATAAGAGGATGCAAGAATCACAAGTTCCATTTAACATATTAATAAATTAGCCTTGCCATATAATCAATAGACAGTACAGACAGACAAGGAGACAAGCATGTACAAATGTGAAATAAATTAACAAGATGAAGAATTGAAGAGTAAAGGAATTAAATACCTATTGTTACGGACTTATTGCTGTAAAGTTGATTAACCACAGTCAAGGTGAATTGGGCATATCTCCTCCATCCAGATGGCAATTTTGAAGTATCTGCAACATTCAAATATATCGACAAGTAGTGCTTTCCATTGCTCCCCTTTGGGTATACCACAATCTGCCTGATTATCAAGTAACCAAATATATACCATTTGAAACACCATTCAAGAAAAATATATAAAAATCAAAATTAAGAATGTGAAACATACCATTTAAAATCACCAACGAAGAAAATCTCAGAGAAGTGCTTGTGGGTTTTCAACTTAGAGAAGTTGTCAAGGTTCCATGTGAATCTCATAGCTACAAGCTCCTCCATATTTTTCTAATAACTCAAACAAACGCATAAACAGCAAACAAAAAGTTAATCAGCACCTATAACACCAACTTTAGAAGAAGACCCATTAACTGAAACACACCTTCCAATCGACCAACCCAAGTTTGCTAGAGAGAGAGAGAGAGAGAGAGAGAGAGAGGGAGGGTCAGGCGAGCTGCACAGAGTGAAGCAGAGGAAGGTGGAGACCAATGACTTTGTTTGTAGATAGGATATATTGGTTGGCACCTAATCGTATCACTCAGACACGGGACTGGAGCAGTTGCTAATCCATGAAGTCAAAACATTTTTTCAATTATTGTTTTTCTTTGTTTTATTGTTCCAGATATAAATGGAGGAGAAGTGAGAACCAAAAAAAGACATGTTGAAGGTATAGCTTCGTGGAGAAGAATAACAGGAGAAAAAGAATCTTTACAGCGACGGCTGGCTGTACAGGGGTGTGCACACGGAGGAAGTAGATCAATTAGATATTTTTGCGTCAACATATCAATTACATCCAAGTTACAATTTATACATCAAACTACTGCGAGTTCACACTTGCCCCTAAATTAATGTTTTTTATTTCTGACCCAAACCCATTAAATAGATTTTCGGCACAACTTGCTTCTGTATTTATACCACCAACTGAAAAATGATTTGACGGAGATGGTACAAGTTGCAAGACAATGAAGGAAAACAAAATATGATGGCATTGCCGTCCCTTTCACATGGCCACTACTCACTAGGGTCAATACTCTTTTGCTTGTTTGTCTTTTTTTTTGTTTTGTGCTACTGAAATAGCATCGTGCTCATGTGCTGGATCAGAGATTGAAATAGCATTGTGCTCATGTGCTGGATCAGAGATTCAGACACCAATTGGAACACTTTGTTTTTTTGCCTCGCTATATCGACCACTCTTTACTGCTGAGTTAACCACCCTCATAACATTTTTCTCTTTTTTTCCCTTTTTGC
>QANT01002666.1:0-42243 GCA_003254885.1 Purshia tridentata
TAATGTAATAACATGGAAGTAATATATATATATATATATATATTATTGTAGTGGCATGTGATGTAATATTTGTGAATTATAGTGTCCTTTACTATATTATTATGTTAGACTTTTCAACTAGTACCTAATCTAAAATGCTATTAAATTTTGGTACCTAAACTAAAAAATTATTAAAATTTGGTATTTAAAGTCAATTAACTTAAAAAAATATTGGATTTGAAAACTTTAAATTCCACCTCAATTGATGTTATTTTAAAAATTCAATTTTTACAAGAAAAAAAAAAGTTATGTTCATTCATCATCTCGCCAATTAATCACAAAACCACCACCATTACCATCACTGCCGCCATTGCCACCACCACCAACACCACTACTGCCCCCACTACCACCATCATTTCCGTCAACACCTTAATTTTCATCTCCACTATTTCTCCCACCATCACACCCTTACCCACCATTGTCAACTCATCATAGGCATCATTTTTATTTTTGCCACTATCACCATCACTCTTTTATAATTGATGCATAAAAAAGATATACTATAAAATTCAAAATTTAAATTTTATTATTTTTAGTTTACATGTCATCCAAACACTCTATAATGAGGATCATCTTGATTAAGCGGGTATGGTAATATTATGGGAAATTTTAGTTATACTCAACAATTTTCTTTTGATACCCAACATATATTTTAAACTTGAATAAATTATTTTATCCCTTAGTAAAATTACCAACAAGGACAAATTATAACTTTTAAAAAATCAAATTTTATTTCCATACCCAACTTTTTTACCAGCTCTAACTTAACCATCATCACTCATCCTCCCTTTCATTCACACCCTCTCTCACACTCACATTATCAAACATCAAACTAAACCCTAACATCAATACAAGGGTTTTTAGGCAGATGAATGGTGAAATTGTACCCTATGAGCCTCCAAATAATGTATACTTGCATTTTGTGTAATTTTTCTGCATTTTTTTCTATGTTTTAGACCTTTTAGAAATTGCTGGTTTGCGACATGTTCGACGAACCATAACTGAACACTACTACAAGTTTCGGCTGTAGCCAGTCAAACAAATGAGAAATATTCGGTTGGAGCTAACCAAAGATTTGTGACGAACTCGGCAAACCAGAGCCGAATATGGCCTCTGACAGCATAAATGAATCCAACTAAAAAATCTACCAAAAACTCAAACCAATGGATAAAATTCATATAAAAACAACAAATTCATCATAAAATACATTTAACTTGCCCAAAATAACAAATAAAAAGTTTTAGGACTGAGATTGGGTGTCCTATTTGGTGGTGGTGAGGGGAATATGGCAGCTATTGGGTATGGTGGTGGGCTATTGGGTATGGGTGTATTGTAAATGGTTGGGTTGGGAGAGAATTTATTATTGTTGAGTATGTGTATAAAATTGTAGGTAATGAGAGAAAATTAAAATAATAGGTTGAGTATCTATTAATAAGAATAATTTGGTAATTTGGGTTGGGTAAAATAAGAAAAACTGATTTAAAAAAGGTGGGTGTTGGGTAAATTAAGAAATTGGATAACAAAAGAAGATTGTTAGGTATAAATAGAAATTCTCTAATGTTATTTTCATTCTCGTCTCGCTCTGTCTCGTATATTTATTTAATAAAACTATTATATTATATGATTATATTTTAATTTATTATCTTAATTTTTGTTGCATGTAAATGATTTAGTGGTACTGTAATATAATATGAAATTTTAATATATTTCATTTATATTATAATATATATTTATATTGATTTGGTATGATAAATAAAAAAATTTATTTATTTTAAATGATAATAGCGGCTCCAAATAACCGATTATCCGACGGTGAGGGTACGATATTGGCAGAACCGCCCCGTTACCATCCCTAACTGATGACTAGATTGGACTACTAGAATGCAAGTGCAGACGGGTCGGGTTAAAAAACCCACATGATGCCCAATAGAAACTAAAATGGGCCTACCAACCCTGCTCAGTCGTCCTATAATGTGGGCCTTTATGTTTATTTACCCCAACGTCTATTAGATAATCAAGTATGGCAGTGTCAGTTTTGACTCTTGATTATGTCTTTGTTTTGGCGGCAGTAACGCGCGCTTACCAACTGTTTGTTGAAATTCCTAATAGGAAAATTCAAACACAGAGAGAGAGAGAGAGAGAGAGAGAGAGAGAGAGCTAATATTAGTTTTGTGTGTCCTTCGCTTATTCTATGGGGAGCAGCATCTTGGGGGTTCATCGTTGGTCCATGCTAGCCTATCAGCGGGCAATGCTTCCACAAAAGTACACAAAGCTGTCACCAAAGTTCCATTCATTGTCTGCAGCTGTCAATGTTGCTACCAATGCCACCTTCGGAGCCTCCTCTGACAGGTACGGTAGAGGTTGCTTTGGCTTGGCAGCATGCAGCATCAAGTTGAAGAAGGGCGTAAGAGGTTGTGCCACAAAACCATTTGTTGTTGCCAAAGATGAAAAGTATGGAAACAAGCAAGTTATTAGTATTACTCCAAGCCTTTACGATTACATTCTTGCCAATGTTAGAGAGCCAGAGGTAAATGAAATGAACCCACATTCTGATTTTCCTAAATTGAATCTTTCTAAGCATCTTAGTGCTTTTTATTTCTTCTACATGTGCATTTACCTGGTGGGTAACTTAATAGAGGGTACATTTCAGGTTCTACGACAACTTAGGGAGGAGACTGCTTCTATGCGTGGTAGTCAGATGCAGGTACTTGTTCCTTTTAATGATTCGTCTTATCATTTTATGTAACTTTCATGATGAAACATTGTGGGAAATAAGATATAGGAGAAGGAGACTGCTGGTTTGAGACAGCTGAGACCTCCTGAAAACAGTTGAAACTTTTAATCGACAATCAAATCTAATATTAATTTCCCTTTACAGTATCAGTATGTAATGGACAGACTTCTAAGGCTAACTTGACAGGGCTCCTATGGTGGGCATTTAACACTAAATTTCGTATTTCTTTTTAACAAAACCTAGTAGGAATGTATTTTTCTATTTTAACCAGTAGATTAACACTGGTTTTCAATTACTCATCCAAGAAAACTACCGTAGTGAAGTGACAGATATGAATTGAACTTTACATGGCATGTCCGATGTTTTCTATTGCTTCTTTATATTGCACACGGAGGTTGACAGTGTTGTGTTATCTGGAATAGGTGTCTCCTGACCAGGCTCAATTGCTTGCAATGCTTGTGCAGATTCATGGGGCTGAAAAGTGTATCGAAGTTGGAGTTTATACTGTATGTATCTCTCCTCATTTAAATTTAACTGTATTTCTCATTAGACAGAAAATGAATACATCTGACCCTCCCCAAAACCTTCAATGGGGAGTGTCAATGTGTCATGCACTGGGCGGCCTTTTTTCAGAAAAAAATTCCAATTAGCTATTTTGTTTGAAAACCGAGGCTATAGAAAAATTCATTCTTGGCTTAAAGGATGCATGTGGTGAAATATAATTCATATAGAGATTCTTTGACTGGTAGTGTGATGAATTAGCCACATCTGATATAATTATTACTGTTTAATTCAGGGATATTCATCATTGGCTATTGCATTGGTCCTTCCAGAATCAGGTAGGTTAGTAGCATGTGAAAGAGATGCCAACAGTCTCGAGGTTGCAAAAAAGTATTATGATCAAGCCAATGTTTCCCACAAGGTAGTATGTCTTTAACTTGCCATTATTACTAGAGGCACCTTGTTCTTGCAAATGGATGACTGTATCTTATGCAGTAGCTAAGGGTACCACATCAGTACATTGTGGTAATGTGCTTATAGTGGGTGTTGCAGAAATTAGAAAACACTTGAGAAGCACTACCTGGTCATGTGTATCAAATTACGTAGTCCCTTTCTCCCCGTGATTTACTTTAAAAATGATCTGTATATGAATATAATCCCACAATTATATCTTTCAGCTAATACTTCTTTCAGCATATATATATGCATAGCTCTGAAATACTAATTTGGTTATAGGTGGATGTTGAATATGGACTTGCAGCAGATGCCTTGAGATCACTGATTCAGAACGGTGAAGCATGTAGGTAATGTAGCAAGCATATTAAAAAGGATGATGCATTTTTGCTTTTTTCATCTGTCTTTTTGAAATTTTTTTTCCAAATGTTAAGAAGAAAGCTTGTCGGTTGGAATATTCAGAGAATATATAGATAGTGGTTCTGCCTTCATGCCAATGAATTTTCACAGTACAGCTGTTTTGTACTTAGCAATCCAGTCTAGTCAGGGTCAGAACTTTTTTTGTCAATGCTTGTTACATTATTCCTTTTTCACAATTTTACTGTTTCTATGCAGCTATGATTTTGCATTTGTTGATGCTGACAAGAAGATGTATCAGGAATACTTTGAATTGTTACTACAACTTGTAAGCCCAAAACAATTTATTTTAAGTTCAAATCCATCTACCGGCCAGTTTACTCTGTTTTCTTTATTTTTTCTCCCCCTTCCTCATTTGGTTTCTTTGAGCAGTTTGCATGTAGCTTTTGGTCTCTTGTTTCAGGTGAGGGTTGGGG
This sequence comes from Purshia tridentata, assembly GCA_003254885.1. Lineage (NCBI taxonomy): Eukaryota > Viridiplantae > Streptophyta > Magnoliopsida > Rosales > Rosaceae > Purshia > Purshia tridentata. Next base: position 4,561 of record QANT01002666.1, read on the forward strand.
GTCTCATTGTGTTCGATAATGTACTCTGGCATGGAAAAGTTGCTGACCCAGAGGTGAATCAATAACTAGGCTTTATTTACTCTCATCAATCCCTTAAAAATGAAGCATGCTTAATGTTGTCTTTTTGGGCAGGTAAATGATGCCAAGACTGTCAGCATTAGAAATTTCAATGCAAGTATAATGGAGGACACGCGCGTGAGCATCAGTATGGTAGGTCTTCATACCTAAGAAAATTCTGAGGCTTATCTTGGTTGTTCCATAACCCTAAATCTTTTGGAGTCTCAGGTACCCATCGGGGATGGCATGACAATCTGCCGAAAGAGGTGACCTCATAACAATAGTTGATGTACCTCTTGACTTGGGGACCAATGCCATAACTAAATTATTGTGTACATAAGTTTTGTGTTGTTTATTTCTCTGGGAGAAATATTAAAGGGAAGCTATGTAAGTTTGATTTGTTTGTTTATGATTCAATAAGAGGGGTTGATTTGGGAGTTTTGTGTTTTGAATTAAGGAGATTGTGGCATGAAGAAGATTTTGATTTGAAAGCATAACTTGGCCAAAAAATCAATACATAAAAATGGAGCTATTAGCATACTCCTACTGAGTCCTTACCAACCCGCCGCACATTCCACTTTCAGTTGGACCCGCTATAGTACATAGAAATCAATTCCAAATTCATTCGGTTCTCTTGCATACCATAAAAAGAAAGATTCACTCACTCGACCTCTATGTGAATATATCTTTCTACGGAAAATTGAAAGATTTTGTACCTTATGCGGCAAGGAAAAATGAAAAAAATGATTAAGAATTAAAAATTTTATGAGTTGTGAATCTTATATTAATTGTAAAAATCTAATTTTCGAATGTGTTATCTTTACTTGTCTTTATAGTTATTGGATAATCCAGTTGTAAAATTACCACTCAAGTTCGATACTTTCTCCCAACTCTAAAAATAGAATTTTAATTCTTCACTTGTCTCTCATATTAGTCTGACCCTAGGACTAAAATTAGGATTTTGTAAAATCAAACCTGATATTAATGTTTTTATTGGAAGTGTTTTTGCCCACCTAACACTTTTATTTTAGGAATAAGATAATATAATATATCAAAATCAAAAAATTCAATCAAATCTTGCATTTTAACTTAAAAAACGCTTTCTAAATAAACACTTTCTTTTTTTGCCTGTAGAAACATAACATGCTTCTCCATAAGCACCGCAATGAACTTCCCTCAGCCAAAAACTTGTTAATTCATAATCGCTTTTGAGTTTTATCACTGCGAATTGCGAAATAGGCCGTACAGAGTTTATTCTACTACACACATTACGTACCTTCATATCCAATCTTTTAAGTCCGAAAATGGCGGATCGGCTGCGTACTTTGTGTAAGGACGAGATACTCACTTACGCCTACCTTCTGCTCTACATCTCACTCTCCAGCAGTCAGATCTTCTTCAATAAGGTGCATAGATAGATTGCTTGCATCTGTTAATTTTCATTATGCTGATTCTGTCCCACGTATTCGGCGAATATTCGGTGTTCCTTTGTTTGTTTGCTCAGAAAATGTTGAGGTGATTTTGTAGGATGTGAAAATTGGACAAATCCCATTTCGACTTGAACCAGTTACAAGAGCATGGTATTAGTTTGGATGGGTTTTCATGTTTTGGAAACCTATAGGCTATACAGTGTAAAGAGTAGACTCGGTTAAAGCTAAATTGCATTTTGGTGATTCTATTGCTCTTGAAATTAGCTTTACATTATTGTTGAAAGCTAAATTGCATTTTAGTGATTCTATTGCTCTTCAAATTAGCTATACACTATTGTTGATAGTGTATGGATTAGGCACAGATGGATGATTTTTTTGGCTGTGTCTGTTTCTTTACAATTTATTTTTAAAAACCAGTTATACTGGGTTTTGTTCTGTTACGCATTGCCTGCATTATCAAATGGTGCTTTAGAAGTTGCAATGACAAGAATTTGCACAAAAAGTTCCCATCCGGTTGCATGACATTGTAAGACATGCATCTTAGGGCCTTAGCCTTAGCATGAAATGTTTTGAGATCAGAAATACATAGATTACACATACCTTGTGTTCAGGCATTAAGATATGGGGACAATGAAAGAAAAACTGAAAAAATGCTTATGATAGGAACTTAGTTTCTTAAGAAAATCTGGTTTTCTTTTCCTTCCCTTTTTTGGTTTGAATCTGATCAAGGGCTGTATAAGAGTGTAAAAGCAATGAAGGTCAAGTAGAGCTTTGGAGGTCTGAATCTAGTAATTTTGATAAGATTTGAAAAGGCTGGCTAAATTCATACTAGTGAGCTTTTCTTTTTGAAAAAATTTCATACCACTGAGCTTTTCTCTTCGAAAAAAATCATATCAATGAGCTTTCATTGCAAACAGAAGAGGAATTGAAACTTTAGGAGCCTCCATCTTTTACAAACACTCTGTATTGCTGTAGGAGTAGGGTAGTACTTCTTTATATTAGACATAAAAGTAATTTTGGATGTTCAAAACATTTATTACAATATCCCTGTGGCAAATATTTTATTAGTAACTATTATTACATTGTTGGTTAATATAATTAAGTGGAGATACAATTTTGTAAGAGGTTGTTTTACAGGACTAACACAAGGGTATTATTTAAACTTTGGAATGCAGTGGGTTCTGTCGTCCAAGGAAATAAACTTTCCTTATCCTCTTGGATTGACTCTACTTCACATGGTCTTCTCCTCCGTCTTATGCTTTCTACTCACCAAAGTTTTTAAGGTATTTATTTAAGTTACCAAATACTGTGATGATCATTAAGTAAAAAATAGCTTGTGCTCAAAAACTTATTTTATTACTTCACAGATTATGAAGGTTGAGGAAGGAATGACTGCAGATATGTAAGTAAAGAAGGGACTACACTTACTTTTTCTTATATTTAATTGTTGAAGATTGCATCTGTTGATTTATTAGTCTCTTTTGGCTTGCTACCCATATCCAATCCCAATTCCCTACAGGCTTGACATATATGGAGTTATATGATCCTTATTGCACTCTTAAATCTCTATGCCTTCTTTTGAAATCCTAACGACTCTCCAGATTCATTTTGATTGATAGAAGGCATAAAAAAAAAAGTAAATTTTTTTTAAACTGCTGATCTTTGTTAGTTGAAAAATTTTCTTCATATAAAAAAAATACTAACATTTTTGTTGGCTGATCCTTCACTTGTGTATTCTTTACTAAGATCATTCATCCTCTGGCTAAATTAACTGTGAAAATGATTTAGAACATTCATATTTTTTTCCACTTTTATTGATTTCCCACTCAGAATCTGATGAAATTTTAGTATACAGATACGTGACATCAGTAATGCCAATTGGTGCAATGTTTGCAATGACTCTTTGGCTGGGAAATACTGCCTACATGTATATTTCAGTTGCATTTGCACAAATGCTGAAAGCAATCAGTAAGTTTTCACTAATTTTTTTGGTTCTTTTTAGTCCGCTATAACTGTGTAGAGGTCGTGGAGACATATTATCATCTAGGAAATTTTTTCTTAATCTGTATGTTTGGGGATCCTGATTAATGTCTGCTGTTTTATATGATGCCCCTTATAGTTGTCTGTTTGTTCAACAGTAGGAAATTACGGTGATCAACAAGTTTGGGTATTATATTTATTAGTCATCATGATTAGGAATTCTCTCTCTCAGTCTTTTGGATTTCTTGAATGACATATGTTTGCAGTGCCAGTAGCTGTTTTCATTCTTGGAGTGGCAGCAGGACTCGAGGTAATGAGCTGCAGAATGCTACTGATCATGTCAGTGATAAGTTTTGGTGTTCTGGTGGCTTCCTATGGTGAAATAAATATTAGCTGGATTGGAGTGGTTTATCAGATGGGAGGAGTTGTTGGAGAAGCTTTAAGACTTATTTTTATGGAGATTTTTGTTAAAAGGAAGGGTCTCAAATTAAATCCAATATCTGTCATGTACTATGTTAGCCCGTGCAGGTATGCGTTTGTACTTGTAAAATTCATCAACTTTTGCCTTTCTACTTGTAATGTATTATAGGGCTGTATTGTGATATGATGACTGAATTTCTATGCAGTGCTCTTTGCCTATTCGTTCCGTGGATCTTTTTAGAGAAAACAAAGATGGAAGAAAATAGTTCATGGAACTTTCCAGTACTTGTGCTAACACTCAACTCTCTGTGCACTTTTGCCTTAAACTTATCAGTTTTCCTTGTGATCACTCATACAAGTGCTCTGACCATTCGTGTTGCTGGAGTTGTCAAGGATTGGGTGGTTGTCTTATTATCTGCCCTTCTTTTCGCTGATACAAAGCTGACTATTATAAATCTGGTTGGTTATGCCATTGGTAAGTGTCTGACCATGTATACATATTTTTGTTTTAGTATCATTGGAACCTACAGATCATTTTGGATGGCACATGGCCATGCTTGGTTCACAGTTTCATTTATGAGATGAGCTCATTTATTTACTACAATACATGATAAACTATTGCTGGAGAACTATACCCACAAATGAATATAAACTATAACGTTACCATTTTTTTTTTATGCAGCCATAGCAGGTGTAGCAGCATATAATAATCACAAGTTGAAAAAAGAAGTCTCTAGAGGTAGCTCTGACGAACCTGAAACTTCCCAACCTATACTAATGGCCTCATCATCAAATCCCAGCAAGTAGAGATGTTACAAGAGGACTTGGTCTAGTTATTTTTGAGGTTTGCACTCTTACATTTCACAAAATGTTTGTTCCCAAAATCCATGATCTCTTCTTATAATCTTTTTTCTTTGGGTTCCAACATTCCAACTGCCCCTTAAATGGATGAAATTGTGTTGCACAGAAGTAACATATAATTTTGTTTTTTTACATAGCTTGACGGAACGTAATGCATAAATTTAGATTATGGTTTGTTGAAACCTCGGTGGATAAGGTCTTTCATCTTTGTGTCATTTTTGCAGCTGCTCCTGTGATGGGGTAAATTTTGTGACGGTTTGAAGCAGAAATGAGATTGTAAGTATAAAGATGTGATATTCACACAATTCTCTCTTCATCACAAAGGTAGGCATTTACTGAGGGCATTTCAAAAGTTGGTGCACTTATGATGCTGCCTCTGCGCAACTAATAGTTTGGACCTGGACCCTGGTGTGCCAGGGTTAATTACTTTTCCCCAGTTTTATACATGCAAGAGTTGCTTTAAGTTTGCAATGGGAATAAAAAAAAATGAGGTAGCCAGATTTTCTAGGCCTACCCATACTATCAAATTTTATCACTTGAATTTTTTATTATAGAAATTGAAGTGGAATTGCTGTTTCTTGGCGCAGGGATGCCCATGGTTGGTTGATTGGTTGGTGAGACTTAAATTATATAATAGAATTTTAGAAGGATGGATAAGAACAAGGCCTTGGAAATAGGCATTTGAAGTTTTGCTAAGATATTATTATAGGTTTTATGGCATCTGAAATGACTAATTGTGTCTCCTGTGTAGCAACTGGTTTCTCCCCCTTTTAAATTGCAGCAACCAAATTGATCAGTTTGTACTTTGTAGAGCATACTTACTTTATAAATTTTGCTTCACTACTATTTTCTTTAGGCTCATTCACTGAGTTTACGAGATGTTGATAGGGAATTTCTATTTATACCCAACAATTTTCTTTTGTTACCCAATTTCTTAATTTATCCAACACCCACCTTTTTCAAATCAGTTTTTTCTTATTGTACTCAACTTCAATTATCACATTATCCTTATTAATAGATACCCAACTCATTATTTTAATTTTTTCTCTTTACCCACAATTTAACACACATACCTAACAATAATAAATTTCTCTCCCAATCCAAGCATTTACACTACACCAATACCAATAGGCCAACACCATACCTAATAGCTGCCATATTTCCCTTACCACCACCAAATAGAACATTCAATCTCAATTCTTAAGCTTTTTATTTGTTATTTTGGGCAAATTAAAAGTATTTTATGATGGGTTTGTTGTTTTTATATGAATTTTATTCATTGGTCTGAGTTTTTAGTGGATTTTTGGGTTAGATTCATTTATGCTGTCGGAGGCCATTTAGCCCTAGTCTGTCGAGTTCGTCGTAAATCTTTGGTTGGCATCAACTGGACATTTTTCATTTGTTCGGTCGGCTCCAACCGAACATTTCTCATTTGTTTGGTCGGCTCCAACCGAACATTGCAGTCGTGTTTAGTTCTGGTTCGCCAAACACGTCCCTAACAAAAAATTTTTAAAACGTCTAAAACATGGAAAAATGCAGAAAAATTATACAAAATGCACACATACATCATTTGGAGGCTCATAGGGTATGATTTCACCATTCATCCACCTAAAAACCCTTGTTTTGATGTTAGGGTTTAATTTGATGTTAGTGTGAGTGTGAGAGAGGGTGTGAGTGAGAGTGAGGATGAGTGAGGATGGTAGGATATGGCTGGTAAATGAATTGAGTATTAGGTTTTGGGTATGAAAAGAAAATTTGATTTTTTAAAAATTATAATTTGTCTTTATTGGTAATTTTACTAAGGGATAAAATAGTCCATTCAAGTTTAAAATATATATTGGGTATTAAAAGAAAATTGTTGGGTATGACTAAAATTTCCCATGTTGATATTATTTTGCCAAGCTCCATATATTAAACTCATTATATCAATAGCCTTTATATTAAAATAAAGGACAGAAACCTGTAGAAAGAAAACAAGCTTTTTCTATCCTCACATTTTTTCTTTAAAAAACCCCTTACTCAATTCATACACCAATATTTTGTTTTACTTTCCTTTTCTTCACGTCACCAGTTGTGCTTGGCCTGGGTGTGCATGGAAGAGATTTTAGATTCGAATTTTCATGTAAGAGAAAAAAATGTGTGTTATTTATACGTAATTTTAATGGTTTATGTGTATCCAAGCCAATGTGTCCAATTTTACGTTAAGGGAGCTTTTATTTGTTCCCAAGTTCTACACATTTATTTTGGATAGGGACAATCCCCATACATAGTGGATTTTAAAAACATAACACTTGATCAATCATCAATGCATCAATATATCACATGTATATGTAAATTTGGGATCCTATTAATACCGTTCAATCAATACATCCAACATAACTATAAAAGGCTATCCTTTAAGGGAATTAACTTTTTATTTTTGGAAAACTTTTTTCAAAAATCTTAAAAAGATAATAGAAAACTAGAAAAAATAATGTAACTAAAAAATAGAAAAAAAAACTAGAAAACACAGAGGCTGGGACCTTTTTCAAAAATTTTAATTTTATAAACAATCTTAGCAATATATCTTTTAATTTTTGCGTTTAAAAGATTTCGTTTAGAACTGTTATTAAAATGTAGATGTTAAGTGATGATGAAATGTTTGGTAGCAAGGGGCATTACAAAACCGAAGCCTAACGAACGAACGAACCTAACGAGGCCCATAACCGGCCTTAAAACATAACAAGATTACAAGACAGTTTAAAAGAGGGGCCAGAAGAGGAAAATAGGAGAAGAGGGGAAGAAATGAACCCTCGAAAATCAGACAAGGGATTTGCTTCTTCAGCTCTCTCTCTGTCTGTGCCCGCCTTTCCTTTCACTTACTAAGTTACTATTGCCTTATTCAAATGTAAAATTATTAAATAAATAAATAACATTTCTTTTCCCTTCTTTTATTCATTTTTGGTTCGAAGAAAAGGCGCTAGAGAATAGAGATTAGGGAGAGGCATGGTATTGCGGTGGTGGTGCGGAGGAGGGAGCATCGAAACGCCGTCGTGCGATGCAGCATCGGAAGCCGGTGGTCGGCGTTGATGGGCCTGCAATTCCAGTTGCAGATGAGTTGGCAGCCGAGTCTACTGAGTCAGAAGCGGAAGACGGGCCCACCTCTAGGGTTGAAGAACCTCGGCAACTCTTGCTACCTCAATAGCGTCCTTCAGTGCCTCACATACACTCCTCCTCTCGCCAATTTCTGCCTTCGCAACCAACACTCCTCCCTCTGTAAGTACCTACCTCCTCTTCGTCTTCTGTGTGTCTTCTGTGTGTTTGTGTGGTTGAATTCGTTCGAATATTGAATTCAATCTGTGTTTTGTGTTTGTTTGTGGTCTCAGGTGACTCCTCCGACGCCGACCGCAAGCGCGACTGTCCGTTTTGCATTCTGGAGAAGCGAATAGTGCGGTCGCTGCGTCTGGATCTTACTCTAGATTCGCCTATGAAGATACAGAGCTGTCTTAGACTTTTCGCCGAACACTTTCGCTGCGGTCGCCAGGAGGACGCGCACGAGTTTCTGCGCTACGTCATCGATGCTTGCCACAACACGTGTCTTCGCCTGAAGAAACTGCGGCGCATCGGCATCGCCAACGGCAACGCCAATGGCAACAGCAACGGCAACGGTAACGGTAACGGTAACGGCATAGGAAATGGGACTCCGACTGGGACGACGACGGTGGTGAAAGAGATTTTTGGGGGAGCGGTGCAGAGCCAGGTGAAGTGCATATCCTGTGGCACAGAGTCGAATAAGGTTGATGAGATAATGGATATTAGTCTTGATGTTTTGCATAGTAATTCGCTTAAAGAAGCCTTGCAAAGGTTCTTTCAGCCTGAACTTTTGGATGGCCAGAACAAGTACAAATGCGAAAGGTATCTCCCTCTCATTCTCTCTGGTTTTCTTTTTTTGTTAATGCTTCTCTTGTGTTTCGGCTGTTGATTGAGGTATTTGTGCTTTTTTAGTTGTAACAAATTGGTGGCAGCAAGGAAGCAAATGTCTATTCTTCAAGCACCCAATGTTCTTGTTATCCAGCTAAAGGTGAGTTCATCTTATTTGCTTATAGTGTTGTTGTTGTTATTTTTTGCTATTAATTCATAAGTTGCTCCATCCTTTACTTATTTTTCTTTCTTTCTTTATATATTTATAGTAACAGTGTCATTGTTGTTTTCTGTTGGTAGAGATTTGAGGGTATATTAGGGGGGAAGATTGATAAATCCATTGCATTTGAAGAGGTTTTGGTGCTTTCGAGCTTCATGTGTAAAGCAAGCCAGGTACGTTTAAGTTGTCAATTACCTGGTATTGGACAGTGTAGACTTGTTTAGTTGGATTTGGGCTTAGTTAGATACTAGGTGAACCTATTGACTATACAAATCATAAGATATATTGTGATTTAACTTCATCTGTGGGCCTACTTGATTTAACAAAAATTTTAAACAAACCCTATAAAAAGTGGAAAATAATAAAAGGCTAGTGACCATTATGACAAGTATTTAATAGTTGAGCCATGGTTATAAATTTGCTACACTAGAAGGGAGTCAAATAAGTTTAAACAAGATATTCAGCTAAGTTTAAGTGAGATTAGGCTTAGTTGAGTTGAGCTGTATATCCAACTTATCATTATGTCCTGCTGAGATGCTAACTACTCCCATTTAGCACTATTAATTACTTATAATAACATTTGGGAGATCCTTGAGATGTTTAAAGTTTGACGTATTCAGCTTTGTATGGTTTATTGGACCAACAACGTTGTGCCATTGCATTCCTTGAGTCCTGATTTTTATTTTGTTTAGAAAGCTAAGATGAAGAAGCATCGTGGTCTTTGTGTTTTTAGTTAGGTATCAAATAGAGGTTGGATTGTTGGTTAAATTTGGAATTGTTATTTCTGGTTCTGTAGTTTCATTTGTTGCGTATCTCCTTTCTTGTATTTCAATATGAGGTAGTCACAGTTCTTAGTATCTAATAAAAATGTTATTTATCTCCAGATGTTAATTCTTTAGGTTCTTAGAAACATTACTTTCTGCTAAGGCATATGTTTTATTTGCACTTTATTCTCATAAGATTGCTGTTTGTTTCTTCTTATTCCTTATATGTAGGTGATGGCTGTGGACTTTTTTTTCCCCCCTAATAATATTGGTGCCAACTTTTTTACTGCAATGCAGGATCCACGTCCAGAGTATAAGCTGTTTGGAACTATTGTGCATTCTGGTTTCTCACCTGAGTCTGGTCATTATTATGCATATATTAAGGTCTCTGTACACCCTTGTATTCTGTGCAATCAATAAGTTTGAAGCAAGTGTTCTTATCAACTATATGCTGATCTTAGTTTTTTATAATATATTCTATAGGATGCCATGGGTCGGTGGTATTGCTGCAACGATTCATTAGTCTCACTTTCAACTTTGCAAAAGGTCTTATCTGAAAAGGTTTACATACTTTTCTTCTCTCGTACCAACCAAAGGTCGGTGTCGGCCAGTACTGCTTCCAATGGGGTACATTCTCATGATAGTAATGGTCGTGAAACATCCAAAATCCCGAAGCCTGCTCTTCCACCGAAAGGCGCACAAGCAAAACTTCATAAACAGTCTTCTTGGAAGGATATCTCAACCATATCTAAGGCTGATAAAGTGCCTTCCAGCCCACGGATGAAGTTCAATATCAGTGGAAACTCTAGCTCCAAAAGAGCTCCTGCAACTGATAATGGAAAAGTTCCTGACAAGAATCCATCTTTAGGATCAAATGGGGATTTGAAGGACTCAATTAGTTTGGAGAAAAGTGAGAAAGCTAAGACATCTTTGATAAACAGGGATGGTTTGATCAGAAGTAAAAAGTCTGATACTGTTGACAGTAACAATAGCCGATTTTCTTCATCAATAGAAAATGGTGGTACTGGTTCAGTAAAAACTGATCTATGTCAAAGTAGTGGTACAAGGAGCAGGTTGACAGAAGGAAAAGTGGCTGATCACCATGAATCGGATAATAGTCGTCTCCATGCCCACTCTGAGGTCTCTGGGTCCAAAAGAAAATCTCAGGACTCATGCATCTTGTTTGCGCATGATGCTCAATCTCAGAAAGAAGTTGAAGAACTGAAGGAAGTGTATGTGATACTCTTCTTCATACCTCGAAATGAAATGCCTCTGTTGTAACTTATCTTGATTAGGATCTCTCTGTGATATGTGGCTTAAGATGTGCTCATCGTGACTTTCATACTATTTTCGATAGTTTATCTTCATAAGTTGGGCCATATGATTAGATTGTTCCAATGGCTATGGTCGTTTGAATGATTGTGACTTCACTGCTTTAGCTTTACTGTACCTCTAATTCGTTGTATCTGCCTACCACTTTGTTGGCCTCAAATCTTTTTTTTTTTCTTGTTTCTTTTGGGTAGCATCTGCAACTTGTATAGTTTGTATTATATCGTAGATTTTGTAGTCTAGTGTTTAGGGATCATATTTTTTCTTCCATGATGCATGTAGTTGATTATTACTATCTCTATGTTTTGTGTTCGCATATGTTTGAATAACTATAACTTCAGTTTGTTGCGTCAAAATTACTTTTATAATTGGATTTATGTCGCAATATAAATGTTTTTTTTTAATTATTATTTAGTTTTTTTTTCTATTGGCTTACTCTTTTATTTATATGTTTATTAGTCTCAAGAAAGAAGCTTCTTCAGTTTTGCGATCATGTGGTTGGTCAGATAAGGTTTACAATTTTATGCAGTCACAGAAAAGGATATGTGCACAACAAATTGGAACCACTCTAAATGGAAATGAATTGAAGTAAGTATTTCTTAAACTTTTCACCTGATATTGGAAATATTGGTGATTTTTTAAACTTCATAGTGTAATTTCTTTTCAAGATTTTTGAATTATATATGTGGCCAATTCATTTCATTTATTAACTGTGAGAGAATTCTTTTGAGTGGGTGAGCTTTAGTGTTTTTTTTTTTAATCTTATGAAAGAGTGGTGCGTTTTTTCAATCCTTGAAAGATTCTCTCTAGGTCTAGTGCAGTTTAGCCTTCACAGAGCTGATTGAATTCAATCATGCTGATCGCTTCCTTATTGAGTTGGAATTGATAAGTATACGTGAAGGATCTGTTTTAATATATCTTCTTGGTTACCATGGTTAAAAATTAATTTGTGTATAAATTTCATAGTAATTATATCAAGGACATAATGGATTGATAAAATGCCAATACTCATTTGGAAGGCAACTAGGTTGTAGAGGATATTTATAATAAATCTTGAAATTTCATTCCTTCTGTAAGTTTAACTTGTTTTTTAATGCTATTTTTCATTCATTAAAAACTTTACAATTGGACAAGGGGGAACTTTTGGGTTCCAAACTTCCTTGGTTGAGTAAAACTCCACCTCTTCCCTTTTTCTCTTTTTTAACCATTTCCATTTTTTAACTCTAGCAAGCATACTTTACGGTTTTTGTGGGATATGAATTGTTTCTTATCTTGGTTTGGTGCCTGTTGAGTTAAATAGGTTAGCTTTTCTTTTGGGGGCAGGGGGGATAAATAGTAATAATAAAAAAATATAAAAGAGTTGTGTAGGAAATGCATAAGTTCTCATATTAGATGCATGAAAAATCTCTTGGTTAACTAAATTGTCTCTTAATTTTAATGATTGGTTGGTTCATGTGTACTCATTTAATTTATGTGTCTCTGGAGCTCGGTGTTAGTATAATACTATTTGATAGTTGATCTTTGTTTTATATTTTCTCTTATGATGAGAATTTGATTATCATCTTTTGCTTGTATAATTGGTCGAGTCTTACCTTAGTTGGTAGTTATTCAGATATCATAATTGATCTTTTACCTGCATTAATCAGAAACATTGATCCATCTAAACTCTACTTATGCAATGCAGGAATAGGTTGATCATGGATGCCAAATCTACTTTCATTTCACAAATACCTGAGTCCTTGAAAGGGGAGCTCGTCAATCGTATTCGATCATTTAGCCAACAATAGTGACATTATTTTAGTCCTTGATGAACTCCAAACGTGGTACGTCAAAGTAACCTCTTAATTATACTCATTTAAGATTTGTAAATGAGAAATAGGCTGGTGGCATGACAAATCTTTTATTATTATTTTCTTTGAAGAAATATTTGCAGTGTCCTGAAACTTTTAGCTGGTGGGACTTGGTGTATGGTTTGTATAAACAATGTTGTAGTGTCGAAGATATCTCCCGAGCAAGTAGAGGATTATGCTATAAATTGAACTCTCCTTTAGCAAATGCCGGTGTCTGCTGCAAATGGCGATATACTTGTAGGTGCACTATGTCAAGTTGATATGGAAGTGCTGTGCCGAAATTTTTTCTCTTTCGAGGCAGTGTAGTTGGTTTTGGGCAGAGAACAAGTCTAGAATTCTATTCATTATGTATGATATAATTTTGGCAGTATAATCAGTAATTAGCCCTCATTTTCATGGATCATGACAATTTTTCCATCAAAATGCGGTTGGATAGTTAGAGATATACGGGGTTGATTGAGTTCAACCAACTAAATACTAACTTTTCTGTTTGATTATCTTCAACTTCCCTATGGGAAATGAGTGGAAACTATGCTATCCTTCTATTCCCGACATTTTGGAATGAGTTTATTTTTTAGTTAATTCTGATCCCTGGTCCTGGAATAAGTTATTTGTTGGTCCATGCTGTGCACTGTATTTGTGCATCCATTTAATTTTATTCGTGTAGGTGAGTCACGTGGACTTTTCTGTCGTTGTCGGACCCCAGTAATTTTAGGATTCGATTGGAGGTAGCTAGAAGAATATCTTAAATAAAGTTCTAACTAAATTCTTCTTTTCTTTCTCCATATTTAAAAAATAAATAATAATAGTTTTTAATTCCAAACTCTGGAAAAGACTAGCTTTGTGGTTATCACGCAAGCAATGATAAGACTTGGAAGCCCCTACACAAACCGACTCAAGAAAATTCTACAACATTGGACACCGCCATTAATGTTCACCACTCACTTTTATAAACTCTTTGCCTTCAAGTGAACACAAACAGAGAAAGAAAGCTACCAAAAGGCTAAACACCAAGCAGACTCTCAATTCTCAAACAATGGCAACAGATGAAGCGGTTTTATTGGATTTCTGGCCAAGCCCATTTGGAATGAGGGTGAGGATTGCATTGGCAGAAAAAGGCATCGAATATGAGTCCAGGGAAGAAGACTTGAGCAACAAGAGCCCTCTGCTTCTCAAGATGAACCCTGTTCATAAACAAATCCCAGTTCTGATCCACAAGGGAAGACCCATAAGCGAATCACTCATCATCGTTCAGTACATTGATGAGGTTTGGAATGATAAAGCTCCTCTGCTGCCTTCTGATCCTTACCAGCGAGCCCATGCCAGGTTCTGGGCTGACTATGTTGACAAGAAGGTCTGTCAATTTCCATTCATTACTTCATTCACTTTGTCTACTTAATTCTTCAAATTTTCAATTCCAAATACCATATAATGGTCTTCTTCATTCCATCTGGGATTTTGTTGCAGATTTATTCTACAGGGAAGTTGGTGTGGGGAACCAGTGGTGAAGTCCAAGAAGCAGCAAAGAAGGAACTTATAGAGTGCTTCAAGCTGTTGGAAAATGAGCTAGGGGAAAAAACTTACTTTGGGGGTGAGAGCTTTGGCATGGTCGATGTTGCACTCATGCCCTTCTATAGCTGGTTCTATGCGTTAGAGACCTGTGGAAACCTCTGCATGGTGGCCGAGTGTCCAAAGCTTGTGGGTTGGGCCAAGAGGTGCATGCAAAGGGAGAGTGTGTCTAAGTCTCTGCCTGATCAGTACAAAATGTATCACTTCCTTTTGGAGCTTAGAAAGAGGTTTGACAGTCATAGCTGAGCTTTCTAAGTCTTACATGTCCCACACAGGGACATAGTTTGCATGTTGCAAACTTGTAGCTCTTTTTTCTTTTCAATAAACTTACCTGTACTCTCTATTTATCAATAGATTCTATACTATAATAAAGATACGCATCTTTTCCATCCAAAATAACCTTATTATGTAAATTTCTACTCACCCTACCCATACATTGCTTGTGATGGCTTTTAGTATTTATTGATGAGTAGAAGTGTTCATCTAAAATACTTAATATCAGGACAAGTAAAGAATAATACCAGTTACAATAAAATTAATAAACATTTCTATTTCTACTATTATAAAGTTAAGAGAGACTTTTGATGTTACCAAATTTTGTAAAATTTAAAATTTAAATAAAATTTTAAAAATTAAAAACATCCCACTATCTTAAAATGTAAAAAGAGAAGTGAAAATTTATTAAATAATAAAAAATATTATAAAAAAACACACAATCAGATACGAAACGCATGCCAAAAATCTAGTCGAAGTAAATCTAATGATGCGGGATGGACACTGGAGCCGAAAAGAAAAAGAGAAAAACAAATTCAGGACCGGGCCTGGCAACTCTAACAAGATGAAGGTTGACAAGGCCCGGATCCAGAGAAAGCCCAATAGCCCAACTAGCCTCTCAGCGGCAAAAACTTTCCCACTCCCGGGGCAAACACCTAAAAACGCCAACTCCAAATTTCCCCATCTTCCCTTTTGTTCGAGTTTACTCTGCAAACCCGCTCCAGTCCCCAACTTCAATCGCACAGAAACCAGCTCCAGTCTCCAACTTCGAGCTCACCAGCTCATTTCATTTCTCTCATCTAGCATATAAAAATGGTGACTTTTCAATTTACGTTCTTCAATTTTCTAATTTTCCTTAAATTTTCTTGCCGATTTTCTGCGAATTTTAGCTGCAACCCTAGAATGCCAACTGGTTTTGTTTGGGTGTGTGCAGTTGTTCTTCTCGTATTTCAAGGAGCTGGTGGGCAGGGAAGTGACAGTGGAGCTCAAGAATGATCTTGCAATCACAGGAACACTGCACTCAGTGGATCAGTACCTCAACATAAAGCTTGAGAACACAAGGGTTGTCGACCAGGACAAGTACCCGCACATGGTATCTATCCATTTTCTTTTATTACTTACTGTTTGATTATTCCCTATACATATGTGTGCTTGTGCGTCGTATATCTTGTTGTATACTTAGTTTCTAGGGTTTAGTATATTGAGGGGATAACCTAAGTACTTGAGTTTGTGATATCAAATTTGGGTTTGTGGTTTGGTTTTTGATTTTCTAATTTTAGCATGCTCTTCTTGGATTACATGATTCTAATGACAGATGATAATATAGGCCATCTTTTCTTGAATATGTCCGGAGTGATGATAAGCTGATTATTTATTGGTGGAGGGTATTTGCTCATTGGCGTAATTAATATACAGAAAATGCGTCACCTTTGGTATTTGAATTTTTAATGCAAAAGACTGGGCATTTTGTTTCATTATATGATGTTTAGTCAATGGATTATAAAGGCAAAGATAGAGAAAAGGGATTAGTTGAGTCCGGACAACTATGAGTCTTAGAATACTTATGAAGTTGAAGGGAAAGACCACTGTAAGGAAATATAGAATACTATCTGATAAGCTGCATAAGTCCCACAAAATGTGTTACTAAAATGTAGCTAGGATGCAGGTTTTAAGATGAGGGGTATGCGGAAATATTAGAAATATAGATTAGGAATGATGATATTTGTTTAAGGGTGGTGATAGCACCAACTAAAGAGAAAATGAGACAGTCAACTTTTATGGTTTTTGTCTCTGGATTGAAGATTTGAGGGCCTAAGATTTTAGCTGACTCGAGTTAACAGTACAAAAAGGGGTAACAGTAGACCAAAATTGGCATGGATGATGAAGTATAATATGGTTTTAGAGATTTCAGGGAGAGTATGACTATGAATAACTCTTAATGAAAGATAAGAAATTTGATGTTGAGGACTCCAACCCTAAGTTCCTTGATAAAAAGAAGCATCTATTTTTGTTTTCTTCATAAAGGCTTGTTTTGAGCTGAAAAAGGACTTTCCCAGTTCTGGTGGTTATCTGAATCATGAAAAAGAATAAAACAAAGCCAGGTATGACCAACCACTGCCATATATGAATGCATGTGTCTGTGTTTGTGCGCGTGTGCGGGCACAGTGCCTTTTCTCCACCTTAAGAAGCCGCGCAGTGGACCTGTTCTTGTTCAACAAAAAAACCCTGTTCACTGAACTCTCTCTCTTTGTGTACTTGGAATCACTGTGTAGGGGTATTCTTGTCCAATTTTTATGGGAAGAGATAAACAGTTCCAGTGAACTGGGATGTTTACTTTGATAATTCCAAATAGCCACATGTTAGCTTATAGTAACTAAACCTCTTGAGGCTAGTTGAATTCTTACAAAATTTGCTAATGAAGTATGTTTTGTTTGTGTTTGGATGGGACTAATGCGGGCACTGTGACTTGAAAGGATATAATGTATTTTGTAATTCAGATGTTGTAATCTAGTTTCGTGTTTTATGAGTGATTTTGCATCCATTACTTTTTCTTGTGTCTTTGTATTAAAGTTATGCAGACTATTTATGGATTATTGATTTATGTTTGACATGTAAGTGAGTTTACTATGTTCATGGCTTTTGTGATATGCTTTGGAAGGTCATTAGGTCTCATGACTCTGTCTCTGATATGCTTGGTTTCATTTGACCTTTTGTTCTCCTACTCTTGTGCTTGCTTTCTTAAGGTCTGTTGCTTGTTGATCTATCTTCTAGTTGTGCTTTCTGGCCCTAGTATGGTTGAAGGACCCTTTATTTACATCAAAATTGAATTTTATTCTTTAGTATTATGTTACCCCATCAATTTGACAACCTCGTGATGATGTATAATTGCAGCTTTCAGTGAGGAACTGCTTTATTAGGGGATCAGTTGTGAGGTACGTTCAACTACCCCCGGAGGGAGTTGACGTTGAACTGCTGCATGATGCCACCAGAAGGGAAGCTCGGGGTGGCTGAAATTCATTCAGGAGACTAGTGAAAGAAAGGCCTGTGTGAGCACTCAAATGTTGTGTAATTGGTATTGCTAAATGTCTTTTTTCATCCCAATATGACAAGTTTATGAAAATGTCTCGTATTAGACAGCTCTGTGATAACGATGGAACCATTTTGAGCTAGTGCAAATTAGTCTTTCTACTTTTGATTATATATAGTGCATGCCTCTTCATCCCTAACGCATTTGTAATTTTCACGTACACGAGTAGTTGTTTATTGTTAGTAATCGATTTTATGAAGAACAAAAAAAAAAAAAAAAATTACATGTTAAATTTGAACTCGACCCAAAAGTCCACCCCAAAAGCATGTGGGCCGGGTTGGAGCTACTTTTTCTTCCCATTACCAAGCCCAGCCCAGCCCATTTATGTGAAGCCAGCCCTCCCTTCCGGTTCCCCGGTTTTCTTCAGACAGTCTCACCTGGGTCAGTCGCTGAGTCACGAGTCGCCTCCATAGTAATAGTATGGAGGACGAGGTAGAGAGATTGTGGAATGAAGCAAGGGAGCTGAGTCTGGGTTCCTCAGGCAGAGTGGAGCGACTGGAATCCCCACCAACCCCACTCCAATTCCTCCGAGACTTTGTCTCCCAAAACAAGCCCTGCATCATCTCCAACGCCACCCTCCACTGGCCCGCCCTCTCCCGCTGGGCCCACGACTCCTACCTCACCCAATCCCTCTCCTCCGCCCACGTGTCCCTCCACCTCACCCCTCACGGCCTCGCTGACGCCCTCGCCCCCTTGGATGATTCCCTCTGCTTCGCCTCCGCTCACGTGCAGCGCACCCCCTTCCCCGAAGCCCTGGCCCTCATCACCACCCAAAACGACGATGCATCACTTGTGGCCTACGCGCAGCAGCAGAACAACTGCTTCCCCTCAGAATACTCGGCTCTGGCGGCGGACTGCGACCCCCACATCCCCTGGGCCACCGAGGCCCTCGGCTGCCTTCCCGATGCCCTCAACATGTGGATTGGCAACGAACGCTCCACGACGTCGTTTCATAAGGACCACTACGAGAATCTCTACGCTGTGGTGACGGGCCAGAAGCATTTCCTGCTGCTGCCTCCCTCCGACGTGCATCGAATGTACATCCGTGACTACCCAGCTGCCCAGTATTTGTATTCTCGCGAAACTGGAGAGTTCACGTTGCAGCTGGAGAAGCCTCGCAGATACGTGCCTTGGTGTAGTGTCGATCCCTACCCTTCTCCTGAGGACAGAGACAACCAGCTCTCCAACTTCCCTTTCTACTTCAATGGGCCTAAGCCCTTTCGCTGTACTCTAAACCCCGGAGAGATTCTTTACTTGTAAGTTTCTACCTTTTCTTTTGGAAATTTTATTTCATCAGTCACTTCCAGTTTTGCTGTGATTTTGGGCATTCTAATTGCTCTCATTGATGCATTCCCACAAGCTAAAGAAGCTTGCGTTTTGGATCTTCTTTAGTTGGTAAACGACATGTGAACTATGAAAAGAAAGCACTTTATGCTTCTGATATAGTAGAGGTTAATGCAGGCCAAGTATGTGGTTTCATCATGTTACACAAACACCAGATAGCAGAGGGCGCACTATTGCTGTAAACTATTGTAAGGAATCAAGCACTCTTCACACTTTGCTCACTTTTTAGGTTCAGTTTTTTATGTGGTCAGATAATAGATACTGAGTGAGGTTGCATTATGCATGGCAGGGTATGATATGCAGTTTGATATCAAGTATGCTTACTTCAACTTCCTGCAATCAATTCGACTTCGTTGCCCATCAATTGAAAATCTAAAACTGGCTGATACGGTGCACAAGGATTCAGATTCCGATGCATAGGCATGTACTTTAAGGGATGAATTGGGTGCTGATTGATTTGTAGCACACTTATCAGGGACCAGAGAAGAATGAAGACTAGTGATGGAATGAGAACTGATCGTTACTCTGGGTATTAGATTAGTCATTAGTGGACTTATCAGAGTAGGAAACCAAAGAAAACATTGCAGCACCCTTGAGGTAGGGATGTTAAACTGAGTATCAGTCAACATAACCTATTGCTACTACACACATCCAAGCTAAGTGGATGTTCAAAAGTGGATTATTTTAGCACCAGCCTCCTTTAATGGGCATGATGCTCTCCTAATTGCTGGTTTAACATCTCGGGCATGTTGACCACGGACCATGTTCATTTCTTCCAGCCTGATCCACACTATTACCTCCTTGCCTTATCCCAACTTGGTCCTGCCTCCTCCTCTCCAAGGCATTTGGTCGGGTGCTGGCTCCTCGTGCTTAGCTCTATCATATTGGCTGGACACCCGTAACAATTTGTATTTTGTTGATTTCACCCATAACAATTTGGATGGAAAGTCACTTTACTTTTTCCATTGTTGATTCGGCCTCTCTGGATAGGATATGGACACAACATCTTTTACTCATCTTATTTGAATCACTGAAATGTCTGTTCATTGTTTCTCCCTTAAGAAAGGTGCAGCGGCCCTGTTCTTGTTCAACAAGAACCCTGTTTAATTTAGTTTTATATCACTGAACTCTCTCTCTCTCTCTCTCACACACACACAAGCTTGGTTATACTGTTTTATGGTTTCTTTAACTTAAGTTTCGCCCTTTTACTGCAAAAATCCTGTCATAAAACTGATCACAGGAAGACATTTGTAAGGTCGAATGCAGAAAGAAACCTGCTGTAATTCATCCAAAATAATATCAGTCTGGTTCCATCCATAAGGAGTCATACCTGGAGGGAGTCTTGAAAATGACAAAAAAAAAGAGCTTGAAAACCATGATTTAAAATCTAATGGTTCTCTATTTTCTTTATTCAATTAGACAAAAGAAAAAAAATTACACCATTCACTTTCGCCTTGGAAGCTAAAAAATTTCCATCAGAGAAAAAAGAACAACATAGTGCAGCATCGATCTGAATGGTCGTTCCTCCCTGAAACGAGTAATGCTTCAAGTCCAGGGCTCTTTATTCTCTTTAATTTTTCAGGGAAAATTAGACCATCATATGTGCCGGGCATCAAGCGATGTTTAGAAAGATTGACCTCAATCTCTAATGCCGCGAGATGATTTGTAAACTGATGGCCTTAAGATTTTATCAACCCCTAAATCATATTCTTCCTCGATAATTGTATCCAGCACTTTTGTGGATGGACGCTTGCTCACTGAAATGAACTGGGGTACAGCAACTTCTGTAATGATTCTTGCAGCTTGTAACTTCTTGTCTTCCATTACGATGCTGTGATAATAGATGGCAACTAGCAAGGCTGATCGATATTATACTAGAAAGTGAAAATTGGTGAAGCTAGAAAAAGAGCTTTCAGAAGAAAACAATGGAAAATTTATAGAGGACGATGGGCACTGTACTATAACGAACAGCTCTTTTGTAGATTTATATGGTTTAATTCTCTGATTGATCATGGCTGTAGCTTTCATCTGGTGGGCAGGCATGTGGGCTTGTCTATGTTCAGCTATTGTCATGCCTTTAAGCATATGCTTTTCTGGAAAGCTGATGATGCCTATCTATCTATCTATAAGATATTTTGTTCTAAGGTAGCCATGCAAACACGCAAATTGATGAGATTCCGGAATATCTTTTACAGTACTCTATAGTAATTAATATTATGCAAGATGTAAACTCGAACGTTTAAAAGAATTCAAATCCTTGTGGCCGTACAAATCCAGACTAATTCTGTATGTGTGGTTTTACGAATGTTTATTTTATATTCAGAGTTTTGCGAATGGCTGCCAAAAGTTGAAGGCAAAAACAGTAACTAGAGAATCATGCATACTTGTAATTAATTACAGTCCAGGAAATTCGAAACAAAGCAAGCGAAAAATCCAATGAAGTACGAAATGTAAGGTTTCTTTTAGGAGGGACCATGTCAGTGGGGTTGTGGTTGGAAATCTTAGCAGCATGAGCACGGCATTTAACAGCATATTAGCCCATGCAGCATGCCAACTTAATCATGCCGAATTACCTAGGAAGAGTAAGAAGAGTACTTTTCTTAAATAAAAAATAGCCACCCCTTTTACTCTTAGTTAAATTCCTCCTTTACTCTTAGTTAAGAGGGAGAAGCAGCACAGTTATTACTTTCTATTGGTTTTATGTGTATGAGAAATTTGGCAACTTGAGTATGGAGCGGAGGCAGATCTGAGCACCCAAAGTTCATTGCATGGGCTAAGAGGTGCATGCAGAAGGAGAGTGTGTCCAAGTCTCTTTCTGACCAGCAAAAGCTCTATGACTTTAAGCTTAAGATATTAGATATGAAGGAGCTTTCTCTCTTTAGATCATGTGCTTTATCGGTCTTTCAAGTTTCAACCTGTTTAATTTTTGGTTCCTTATACCTACAATTAAAGGCACAGGGCACTTAATTTATTGTCTCTGGTCATGCTTCTTTGTGGCTTGTTTTTATTTTGTCACATTATCAAATTGTTTTATAGCATGGGGTTTGAATTTTCTTCATCAAATTAACTTCGTTCTTGCATGTGTCAATGCATCTGCTTAATATTTGCCCAAAAAATAAGTTGCATTGCACCTGGTTTCATATCACTTGCTGCAAATTAACACCAGCCAAATAGCTAGGATTCCACACCCAAATACCCATACATGATTGACCAAAAACAAAACTACATGATTTTCAATCTCATGGCTCTTTATTTTATTTCTTGAATGAATCAAAGTAGAAAATTACATCCGTCGCAATCTCCTTGGAAGCTAAAAAATTTCCATGAAGAATAAGCAAGGTTGATTACAATACACATAATGCAGTTGCACCAACAAAAAAAANAAAAAAAAAAAACAAATAATGCAGTAGTTGAATTGTTGTTCCTAGCTCCCGAATTGAGCAATCAATATGACTTCAATTTCAGGGCTCTTTATTCTCATTAAATTCTAAGGGAAAATCGAATGCCGAGAGAGATGTCATGGAGACGATTTGTAAATGGATGAGTAGCGTAAAGGTTTATCAACCCCTAAGTCATACTCTTCTTCAATGATTGTGTCCAACATTTTCTTGGACCGGCGGCGCTTGGTGACTGAAATGAACTGTGGTACAGCCACTTCTGTAGTGACTCTTGCAGCTTGTAACTTGCCCTTTTCTTCCATTACAATGATGATAACTGATAAGCTGGAGAGGAACAACTTTGAGACGCAAACAATGAAAGACTAATATATGAGCATATAAAATGAGCAACTTCTTGTGAATTTATAGAGTTTATAATAGTGAAATTGGGTGTAGCTTTCATGTGGTGGGCAAGCAGTTATTGTCATACCTTTAGCCATATGCTTTTTTCTGAAAAGTTGAAGCCTATCTATAAGATTGATAAAAAGCTCTTCTGAGGTAACCATGCAAACACACCAACTGATAATTCAGGAAATCAATTTAATATTTTCTCCATTGCATGATATGTCAAGATCATAGTGATAGCTGGAAACAAATGAGGATTAATTTGAAGACTGCAAGTCCTGCAACAACAGTAGCTAGAGATTGTGCGATATGGATTACAGGGTACCCCAGAAAGTTAGATACAAGGAAAGCGGTCGATGGAAAAGCCAATTAATTACAAAAAGTGGATGAGTACGAAATATGTAAGGTTTCCCTTAGGAAGGACCAGTGGGGTGAGGTTGGAAATCCTAGCTGCCTCAACACGGCATCTAAGCAGAGCTACCAAACAGCTTCATGCCAACTTTTCATTAAACGTGGACACAGTGCTATAGCGCCATAGCACCATGTTCATCTAATCATCACATCTATGTCAATATGACATAGGTCTTTTGCACCATAGCACCATCCCTAAAAGTCTACATTCTATTCGTATCCGGATTTTCGCTCCCTTTTGCTTGATTTTAAAAATGGATTCGTACCAATACATAGTATTATGACAAATTGGTTAAAATTATAACATGGGTAAAGTTATTCAAATATAAGATTCTAAATTCTAAATTTATAACCTGTATGTAAACAAGCAAAATTGATTGATCTCTCATCAACCGTCATTCAGATCTACGACCCATAGGCTCGCTAGGCTTTGGTCCACCCAGCCCAGGTCAGCTAGTGCGGCCCAATGACCAGCTGTGAGCTTATATGTTGAGAAAACCCAAAGTTCAAAATTTTGTTTTACTCTATAAGGATAAAAATGGATTATAAAATGAGGACGAGGACATAGGTCTAAAGTCTAAACATTAAACCAGCCACTGATCGGATAACCTAGATTCATTACTATAAAGAAAAATTATAAAACTTTACCCAAAAAAAAAAATAATAATAATAATAATAATAATAATAAAAGAAGAAGAAATCACATTCTTTTTTCTTGTTTTTGGGCCAAAGAAGAAATTTATAGGGTATGAGTCTATGACTCCATATTAGAGAATGCAATTGAAGATTTGATGTCGAAAGCAGTGACATAATGTCATTCAATTGGAAGACTCTACAATACCAAATAGAATTTCCCCACCTCAGATATATATATTTTTTTGGCCAGGTTCCCCACCTCAGATATTTTTTTTTTGGCCAGGACCCCACCTCAGATATTAACTACTCTGATATGTATATATGTATGTATGTATATATATATATATATTCATTTCTGAAGCCATTGACCAGTCCTTGTTTCTTTTCTTTCAAGTTTGAACTTTTACTATAAATACACACTCGGATACACAGCACACCACCACCACCACCACCCAAAGCTTCATTTCTAAAGCTAAGTTTTTTCACCATTTTGTAACTTTACATCAATCAAGCTCGTTCAAAACTTCAATGGCGGATGAAGTAGTTTTGTTGGACTTCTGGGCCAGTCCATTTGGGATGAGGTTGAGGATTGCACTGGCTGAGAAGGGAGTCGAGTATGAGTACAAGGACGAGGACCTGAGGAACAAGAGCCCACTCTTGCTGCAGATGAACCCGGTTCACAAGAAGATCCCGGTTCTTGTTCACAATGGCAAACCGGTCTGCGAGTCCCTCATTGCCCTTCAGTACATTGACGAGGTCTGGCACGACAAGGCTCCCCTCTTGCCCTCCGATCCTTACCTCAGATCCCAAGCCAGGTTCTGGGCTGACTTCGTTGACAAGAAGGTAATTTTACTCATTTGTGTTTGGAATATGTTTGATTTGAAATGATTCAAGGATAAGAAATAGGTCGTCAGTTTGCACTTTGTACTTTTTTTTTCATGTTATGCTATAAAACATGTTGTTTTGGGATTTTAAGATTTAAATGGTTTAGCTTGTAAGGTTTATTATGTTCTCGGTGCTAATATTGTGCTTGTCTAAAAGGAGGTTGTTTCCTTTTTGGTCTTTAAGGTTTATGTTTGGTAACCCTTTAATTTTGTACATATTTTGGTGATGGGAAATGCAGATATATGAGATTGGGAGGGGGGTATGGACAACAAAAGGAGAAGAACAGGAAGTAGCAAAGAAGGAGTTTCTTGAGTGCTTGAGGATTCTAGAAGAAGAGCTTGGAGACAAGCCTTACTTTGGGGGTGAGACCCTTGGATATGTGGATGTGGCACTTATTCCTTTCTACAGCTGGTTTTCTGTGCATGAGACATTTGGCAACTTCAGTGTGGAGGCAGAGCGCCCAAAGTTCATTGCATGGGCCAAGAGGTGCATGCACAAGGAGAGTGTGTCTAAGTCTCTTCCTGACCAGAAAAGGCTCTATGAATTTGTCCTGCAGATGAGGGTTAAGCTTGGAATGGAGTAGATCATGTGCTTTTTCTTTCTGTCTAAGTTTCAACCTCTGTTGGGTTGTTTATATTTGCAATAACAGGGCACTTTACCAAGCCCTCTACAGTATGGGGTACTTTGTTGTACCTCTGGTCATGTTCTTTGACGTTTCATTTTGTTATCATATTATCAAATTGTTGTAAACTTTGATAAACATCCACCTTCAGCTGATAGTTTCTCTTCATCTGCAACTCTACAGCCTTCTCAGTTCTATACTTGTTCCGCCTCTTCTAAGTCTTAGCGTGTGGTTTATTCCCACTTAGATAGATAGACTTTGGTTTTTGTTCAGTCTTATCTCTGTAATCTAATAGTGTCCTAATGTAACTATACTACTTGTAACGAGTTCTATATATTAAATGATTGTTTTCTTTCCTTGGTATTATGAGGAAACACAAACTTTTTTATGGTATCAGAGCAGTGAGTCTCACGACTACGCTTTCTTTTGCTCCTTTCATTTTCTTCTTTCATACTTTCCAATGGCCACCTCTAACCCTGAAATATCACCAGTCAATCCTCTTGTTCCAGCAAACATAGCAACTACAACTACTACAATCCTTTCCTCTCAATTTCCCACTGTCCCTGTGAACCTTACCAAGCACAACTACTTGGCTTGGCGAGCACAAGTCACCCCTCTTATTAAAAGTAAAGGTTTATGGGGCTATATTGACGGCTCTGGTGCATGTCCACCAGCGTTCCTTGCTGGAGATGTGGTTAACTTTATAGCAAGAAGTTTAAAAATATACTTGATGAAATTTCTTTTCCTAAATGTGAGCATTTTTAATCCTGTTCTTTTGTCAATCAATCTATTCTTAGCTTCATCAACACCTCACTATCCGAGCCTATCTTAGGCGGTGTTGCTTTAAGTACATGTTCTCATGATACATGGACTGCCTTGGAGGCTCGTTATGCTTCCCAATCTCACCATCGAATTCTATCTTTACGAAATGAGTTGTTGCGTACCACACGAGGTGATTCTTCAATTTCTGAATATTTGGAAAAGGTTAATCGTATTTCCGATCTCTTGTCTATAGCAGGGCAGCGTGTTCTGGAAAATGAGCTTGTGTCTATTGTTATGGATGGAGTTGGGCCCTTATATGATAATGCAGTTAGTTCTGCCCAGGCTCGTGATACTCCTCTCTTTAGAGGGTCTTGAATCTCTTCTCTTGACTGCTGAGAGGAGGTATAGAAATCAAGGACTATCATTATATTCGTGAGAAGGTGGTTCGTGATGAACTTGCAGTTCGCTTTATTTCTTCCAATGACCAGGTTGCTGACATTTTTACAAAGGTTCTTCCTCCTGGTTTCTTGATCTGGTTTCCAAGCTTCCCGTGACTCCTTCACCGTTCAGCTTGCGGGGGCATGATAAACATCCACCTTCAGCTGATAGTTTCTCTTCATCTGCAACTCTATAGCCATCTCAGTCCTATACCTCTTTCGCCTCTTCTAAGCCTTAGCGTGTGGTTTATTGCAACTTAGATAGATAGACTTTGTTCCTTGTTCAGTCTTATCTCTATAATCTAAGGGCTTGTTTGGTGGGCAGGATACGGGCTTAGGATAGGATTAGTTATCTGTTTACCATGTTTGGGCTGCCAATATGGCTTTGGATTGGAAAAGGCCCTAATCCTATCTAATCCCAGCCCAAGTTATATGCTATAGGATAACTTATCCAATTGAATTTGGAAGGATTAATATTCCAACCTTTAGAAACCTAGCCTCTTCTCCTGTGCGATACCTCGTCAGATTCGATTTCCGGCGACGATGGTCATCTCCGGCCACTCATAGCCGGCAAAGTCGTCTCCAACAAGTCATCTCATCTTCAGGTCTCACTTCTCTCTTTCTCTATCTCACTCTTTATCTTTGTCTCTGTCTCTCGCTTACTTTCTCTCACTCTCTATCCCTGTCTTTGTCTCTCAGGTTTCATTCATTAGATTTCATTCATCAGTCTCAGGTATATTTCTTAATTTCATGGGTAGCTAGTAATTATCTTCTGCCATTTCAGTATGTTTTTGAAAACCAACATGATCTGTTAAGTTTTAGCTTCTTCTTTCTGGTTTTCAGTGTTTGTAATTGTAGATATGAATGATTCATTTAGATTTCACTATACAGTTAGAACATGATTTTATTTGCTGGTTTTTTGAGATCTGAGAGCTAGCTTCTTGTATGCTTAGTAAATTTAAGTTTTGGGTTTGATTTGATTGCAATTTTCATGCAATTAAGCTGCTTAATTAATGAATGTTAGGAAGCTAGCCAAATAATTTTGAGGCTTTTTCTGCTCTTCTTTGGTGACTTTTCTGTTGGTTGTGTTTAATAATTGATTAGAGAGAAAATTTTACCACCGAATAGAAAGCAAAATGCAATACTAACACTGGAAAGATGATTTCTTCTAGCTTCTAGGTGATAAGGTTGCCGCAAATGGTTTTCTGATATCTGAGAGCTAGCTTCCTGTATGCTTGGTAAATTAATAAATTTTGGGCAATTAATTTTCATGCAATTAAGCTGCTTAATTAATGAATGCTAGGAAGCTAGCCAATTAATTTTGAGGCTTTTTCTGCTCTTCTTTGGTGACTTTTCTGTTGGTTGTATTTAATAATTGATTAGAAAGAAAATTTGACCACCGAATAGAAAGCAAAATGCAATACTAACACTGGAAAGATGATTTCTTCTAGCTTCTAGGTGATAAGGTTGGCGCAAATGGTTTTCTGATATCTGAGAGCTAGCTTCTTGTATGCTTGGTAAATTAATAAATTTTGGGCAATTCTGCATATTCAAGTCACTGTTCTTTGACTCATGGCATAATTTTGAGTTTTTATTAAATTAGGGAGTAGTCCAGCGCAAGGATGTGTCAAGGCTATTTATCTATGCCGTTACTTTTTGTGTAGACACAGGCTGTGGCCTTCTTCTTACACCTTTTATAACTCTAGCCTGAAGTTTTACATTACCTTTAGCTATCAGTTATCCCAATGATATTGGTTATATTCCTTTGTTGTTGTCCACAATTTACTAACAGGACTATAGGTTCCTGCTTTATCAACAATGTCAGAATACTCAGAACATTCATGTATACTTCGCCTGTCAAACCACACAATAATAAAGCTTTGAGAATTTAGATGCATGCAACGTTACTATGAAATCAAACCCTGATGGCTTATGAAAAGTGGACTCCCTTAGATTTACGGGGGTGTATTGAATATAGATTTTAAAAAACTTTGGTAGACTTTAAAAGTTTAGGTGTATTCAATACAAACTTTTAAAAAGTCCATGAGAGTTTTGTGGTATTCAATTAGGACTTTTAAAGACTTTAAAAAAGTCTGTGAAAGTTTTGTGGCATTCAATTAGGAATTTTAGAGACTTTAAAAAAGTCCATCAAAGTTTTGTAGTATTCAATTAGGACTTTTAAACAGTCTATGAAAATATTGTGGTATTCAAAAAATCATTAAAAGCCAATGACTTAATTAAATGGTGGATTTTGATGGACTTTTGAGCATAAACTATAAATACCAAACTCTAATAATTCTCTAGCCTCCTCCCCAAAGATTTCTATGGATTTCAGATTTCATAATTTTCTCTCTGCAACTCTCTTCAGGGCTTTGTGTTCCAGGTAAGAAAACCCTTTTCTCTTCTAGGTTTTTTTTCTCTTTCTCATGCACTGTAATCGTTTATAACAAAGTAATCAATTATTGCAAGCAATAAGTACTTATATACTGTAATTGATTACTACAAAGTAATCATAGTAATAGCAATAAGGACAACTTATCAGATTAGTACTTTGTAGTAATCATGTATACACAAGTAATCATAGTACGCAATCTATGTACATGACTATATATATAATGATAATATATGCGAGAATACTAGCAATTCTATCAATTGTATATACTAGCAATTCTATCAATTGTATATATGTATATATTGCTATCATAATTATATTAATTATGTTTATGGATTATAGAATTGTTGATCAATAAATAAGGGCTATATATTATTGTAGAAACATATTCAATATATGGACTATATATATTACCTATTACTTTTTTTTTCTCAATTATATATTTTTTATATTTATGGTAGACTAGTAGTACTTAACATATACTATCATTAAAAAAAATTGTTGTACCATGTATATAAAAAGCTTACTTTGCAGTTTAATTTCTTAGTGATTGAATTTTTACCAATTATATGTATGATATAGTAACATTAGAAATGGGAGATTCACAAAGGAATGACAAAGGAAAGAATAAAGTTGGGGGAAGTTATAAAAGTTGGTCTGTGGAAGAAAGCAATGAGTTACTACAACTTATGGTTGATGCCGCTAATCGTGGGTGACGTGATAGCAGTGGTTTGTTGAGCAAACAAACAGTAGATCAAAAGATACTTCCTGCTCTTAATGCAAAACTTGGCTGTCAAAAAAATTATTCTCAATACCAGAGTCGTTTGAAATGGTTCAAGCAGCGATATAATAATTATTCTGAGCTTTTGCGTCACAGCTCTGGGTTTGGATGGGACCCAGCCACAAAGAAGTTCACTGCTAGTAATGAAGTATGGGAAGATTACTTAAAGGTAAGCTTTTCATATATATATATATGTATTTAATGTTTTACATTATTGCTTTAAATATATTTTTTATTTATTTATTTGACATTGTTGCTTTTCATCATTGCTTATTCTAATGTAAAAGAAGATGAATGAAAAATAAAAGACGTAACAGGGGAAACCATTAGGTAGTTCATGCATAAATAGGTGGCTTAATTTTGTTTAGGTAGAATTACTTTGGTTGTTTATATATACAGTTAAAAAATGGAGAGGGAAGAAGCTAGAGAAAATTATAAACACCTAATAACATGAGGGAGCAAAGATAAGAATTACAATATATTTTAGACAAGTGGATCTCTTAGGCATAGATACAAATGTAAGTACTACTTCTGCTGTTTAAATTTGAGAAATATGCCCTACATGGTTGTTTATAATAACTACTTGCTATTTTTTCATGTGGCAATAAGAGTTTTTCCATTTGTAGTGAATATGTATAGCCTTACCGTTAGTATATTTTATTTGTGCAAGGAAAAAGAAAAGTGGAATTTGTTTTTATGCTCTTTAAATTCTGGGGGGTAAGTAAGGGGGTGATTTGTCTAGACAGCTTTTCTTATGTAGATGATTCATATGTACTGATTATATAGTCCTGCTTAGTGCTAATTAATAAACTTTGATAAATAGTCCTTTTCTTTGATTAGTTTCTTTATTTATTTAAAATTTGCTAGCATTAGAATCTTTTTGAATGTGATGTGCTCTATCTTTAATCATACAATTTAATTTGTATATGCACACTTGAAACAAACTTGTTACTGACGTACTGCTTGCAATTTTTGTTTATATAAAAAATTTATAATCCACCTATTATTATTAATTTTATATGCTAACATTTATATATTTTTTTCCAGTCACACTCGACACATAAATACCTTCGTATTGATACTACTGTGGATTATGAGGACTTGAAAATTGCAGTTGGGAATGGAACTGCAACTGGGAAGAGCTCAATTGGTTTGGGTGATGATACTGATGCAAGAACTTATGTGCCTGAAGAAAGTGAACATGGTATAGATGACTTCATATTTAATTATGATGCAGGGGCATTCGTTCCAGGTGAAAATGAACAACCATACCAAGCTTCACAACTTCGACAAACTCATTCATCTTTATCTTCTCAAGGCCTGAGTGTAGAGGTTCCACCAACAAATATTGGTAAGAAAAAACGCAAGAGAACTGAGTATGAAGGAAATGCTACTGCAATTGAGACCACCACTCGAGCTGATGTCCTAGGACAACTATGTCTTGGCATTGACTCAATTTCCACCAACTTTGAGAAAGTCAGTACACTAATGGAGAAAAAAGGTTCACTTGCAAGTCGTTGTTGGGAAGCTCTCGAAGAAATCCAAAACTTGGATGATGGCACTCGTTTCGAGTCAATTGGGTGGCTTAATACCGACTCAAAGAAAGAAATATTCTTGACAATGACACTAGAAAAGCGTGTTCACTGGACTTTACACCAAATGGAATGAATGTTTTTTATCTTTTAGACATGATAGACTTTGATATTAGACACATGTCTTATTTTTCTTGCATTTTGAATAATTTGGTTTGTGTTTTTTATGGTCGGATAATTTGCTTTGTTTTTTTTGTTTGGTCAAATTAGTTGGTTTGTTTTAAAGATTGCTCTTTTTAGTAAACTATATATTTGATTTTTTTTGTGGATTGCAACTTATTTTAATTAGAGTTTATGTGATTATTTACTATAGTTATGACTTGCTTTTGGATTTTTTCTAGGTGGTTCTCTGTAGAAAATGTCTCAATTGGGCATGCATGAAGATATTGAAGTAGACGAACAGGAAATGGAGGATCAAGAATTTTATGAAAAAACTAAGAATTTATTGATGGCAATACAAACAATAGCTTATGTGCTAAAAGAGTTTACGGTCATCCTACATGATGAGCATATTGAACATTCACTAACTCGAAGATCAGTTAGTGCAAGTGGATATATATATACACAAAACATATTGAATGAAGACCTTGAGAATTTTCGACAGGTGTATAGGATGTATCCAGAAGTGTTTCGAAAGTTATGTGCTATTATCAGAGAAAAAACACTTTTACAAGACACAAGATTTATTTGTGTTGAAGAAATGCTTGCAACTTTTTTACTCGTTGTCGGTCAAAATTCTTGATATTGTCTAGTTCGCAAGATATTTGGTCGATCACATTTTACTAGCCAAAACTTCAATCGAGTTTTGAAGGCTTTGAACACAATAGCACTAGAGATGATGGCTAAATCAGGACCCACAGTGCCAGCTAAAATTAGGGAAAGCACCAGGTTTTACCCTTATTTTAAGGTAAGTGAACAATTAACACCCTATTATTATTATATAATATATTATACACATTAAGATATAAATTATCAAATTTATTTCAGGATTGCATCGGAGCTATTGATGGCACGCATATCCCAGCTACGGTAACAGGACGCGATGTAAGTAGCTATCGTAATCGTCACGGTAAAATATTACAAAATGTATTAGCAGCTTGTAACTTTGATCTAGAATTTATATACGTGCTTAGTGGGTGGGAGGTTCAGCCCATGATTCGAAAGTTTTCAGTGATGCTTTATCAAGGAGGAACGGACTTAAAGTGCCACAAGGTATGTATATATATATTTTTTTGTCTAGTTAACATTAAACTATATATCACATACTAATTGAATATGTATTTCATAATTAGAAAAATATTTTTTAGTCGATTGTGGATTCCCAAACCGACGCCAATTCTTAGCTCTATTTCGAGGTGTCCGATATCATCTCCAAGATTTTGTTGGAGAAGGTCGCGACCCTGAAAAGGCAGTTGAGTTATTCAATCTTCGTCATGCTTCATTAAGGAATATAATTGAGAGGATATTTGGCATATTTAAATCATGTTTTACAATTTTTAAGTCTGCACCTCCATTCTCATACATAACACAAACAGAGTTAGTGTTGGCTTGTGCAGGACTGCACAACTTTCTTCGAAAGGAGTGTCGTTCTGATGAATTTCCTGTTGAACAAGACGTTGAATCTTCATCATTTGGTTCATTACCAATTAATGAAGAAGAAAATTTTGAATTAGTTTTTCAAACTCAAGAGCAATAAGGAGAGAATGCTAATCAATGGCGAGCTAATATAGCTGCTGATATGTGGAGAGATGTCGGACACAATGACAATGAAGGCAATAAAGGAGAATAAATAGCCTTATTTTGAAATACAGTTGTGCTAAGATTTTTTTTAATTTTTTTTTCTATGGATGTTTATGATTACTATTAGAAATTTGATACTTATTTTTTTATTGTTGAGTTTACAAACACCATTAGAAATTTTATTTTTTCTATGGATGCAACACTTATTGACATAAAGACCAACTGATGCTTCTAAGTAGGTACACTTATGGAATCACATTGACATCTTAATAATTTTTTTCTTTGTTTTATTTTAAATTAATTTTTTGATAGAATATATTTACAAACTCCATCAAATTCTATGACATTCCACAGAAATTCTACAGAAATCCATGAAAGTCTATCTTCTAATTTTATAAAAAGTCTATAAAAATCTATAAAAGTCTATAATTAAATTCTATGGAGTTTTATAGACTTTTTTAAAAGTCAATAAAAATCTATACAAATCCATGAACTCTGTCAAAATCTATCACTTAAAAAAAGTCTATACAAATCTACATACACTACACCCCAATCTAGTCTACGTTTGAGGTTGATCCTATTGTCAAGAGGAAGGTTTTGTCTTCAGCCGGCATTACTTGGAGGTCTTTCAAGACTGCTCTTACATCCAAGTATATTTTGCCATATAGAGATGATCTCGAAGCTCTTGAAACCCCCCTAAAGGAGTATGACTTCCTTGAGGTTAGGCATTGGAGGATTTTGTAGCTAGTTGACTGAAAGTTGATTTTCCGGTATGTAACTTTGTCTTGACTCAAAATATGGTGACTTGTAATATCATGATCACCATAATTAAATTGGTGTCTTGACTGCAAGAGGAGCATGAGTCTCGCAAACAGTGAATAGCCAAAAGGAGTACCATCATAGGTTGTCGCTGAAAGGGTATATTGGTCTAGAGAAGGAATTGGTAAGTGGTTCAGATGTTAAAATTGATTTAGACTTGTCAAGCTAGTGAAATAGTGGTAGAGGAATCAGTTAAGGCTGATTGTTTTTTCATTGAATTGTTCTGATTGCTTTACTGATTGTTTGTTCATATAGTTTTTCTTTAATACATATTGCTTCTATGGACAGACAAAACAAAATTTAGTAGATGATGAGTGTGACCTTGCTATCCTGTGGAAGAAAGCATGTGAAGATATAAATGACAACATAGATGAGGAAGTGGAATCTATGGCCAAAGTTATAGTAATTGCCTCAATAATACCATGGCCAAAGTTATGGTTTTGCTATAATCTATATTTATAGCAAGTGATTTCACTTGTATGATTGTTTTGGCAGGATGATCTGATGGAAAGGAAAAAGAGTGGAGACTTCAGAGTTGATGGTTCAAATGAAGTTCTAACCATGGCTCTAGAGACCATTGAGCATTCATGTAGGTTAGAGGTGTGGGGGGAAATGTCAACTGTACAATTTACTTCAACATCCCTAGAAAACCACAGGAAGCTATTTCTAAGGATGATTTGGTGGCAATGCTGTGAAAGGAATGGGAAGAGTTATGACAGGACCCTCTCAAAATTCCACCCTAGAACTCGGAGTGATCCTGGAGTGATCCTGCTGGAATCCAATATCAAGGAAAATCCTACCGAAAATTCAGTAGAACCTCCCCTGAAATTGGACTAACCCTTTCCAAACAGAACCTGCAAAAGCACTTCTAAGCACCACAGCTCCTCTACCACAACCAAAGGGTCTCCGACCCAAATTTCAAAACTAATAAATTAAGTATTCACTAAAAATTACAGAGCAGTGCTACAAAATTTACTAATGAATATAAAATACAAAGAGAACTAGTTCTTACAATTTCACAACTTCACAAGAGTGCCTCGATGTCTTTGGCTCGACCATTCCACCACTACAACTTGGGGGTAAATTAAAACAACAAACAAAAATAAAACTAGTGAGATAAACTCAGTGAGTGGACGTAATTCAAAATAAACATTAATAATCCTTTATTTTCAAGTTTCCTTAAGACCTCACGAACCCTCTTTGGAATCCCCCAGTTTTAAAACATTTCGTAAAAATCCATTGGTGACTATAAGTAAATCAATATCTTAAAATCCACTTTGAGATTTTTTGGGAAAAATAAATAAAACTAATCAAGCTGACAAACATCAAATCAGAACTGAAAGTTTATACTCTTTGAACATTATTATGAAACTGATGTAATAATAAAAACGCTCACCCAACAGTTACCCACCGAACCTGCCGTATATGCGCAGGGCCCACGACCTGTCGTACGCATGCAGGGCCAATAATCCTGCCGTACATGTGCAGAGCCAGGGTCTGTCATACACATGCAGGGCCAATATACCTGCCATACGTGCACGCACGGCCACCCCCAAAGGGCAAGGCATCCCAACACACGGCCCAAAGCCTATGTGTGTGCCGTGATTGGTCCCAAAGACCTATATAATCTGATAATCTGAAGGGTACTGCGAAGGGTGGTTTGAAAACCATTTCTTGTAAATCTCTTTTCACCCATAAAAATATATAACCTTTCCAATACTGGAAAATCATTAGACCAACAACTATAAAATCTTTTTTCGATAACCAAACCTTTAATATTTCAAGATACAGGTAAACCACATACGTTTACTTGAGAAATCAAAACGTTTCCAAGATTTAACGACTCAGATAAGTCATCATGAAAAATAATTCCCGAGCATATCAAATCTATTTCCATGCATTAATCCTCAAACCATGCTCAAAAATTAAATAATATTTCTCAATTAATAAAACTCAATTAAAACTCAAAATATAAATACGAATTAAATCATGAAATTCATAAAGAATTCATAAACAAAGTTTAGGAAATAAAGTCCACTCACAGAGATAGCTTAGCTTTGGTCTCTGGCTAGATCGTCTCTGGACTCGAGAGTGTCGCCTTAAATTGAGGTAATTAGAGGGGCTGTGGGTTGGGTGTTTTCCAGCATGATTTCTCGCTGGAAAGGGGCTGGCCGGCGTGGGGGAACTTAGGGGAAGACTGCCGGCGCCTGGGGAAGCTTTCCTGCCAGTTCTCGCCGCCTGGCAACGCTGGAGGTGGCTGGAGCTTAGAGCTCCAGTCGCACGCAGGTGAGAGGAAGGGAGAGAGAGTGACACGCCCCGATCCTCGGGCACGTTTCCAAGCTGCTGAAAACTGATAACTGTTCCCTGTGGGCCCTTTTTCTCTGAAACTGTGAGCCATGAATATAAAATAAGTTATTTAAATCACTGTAACTTTACAAAACACATTTATAAAATCAAGTGTAAAACCCTTTACACGAAAATAAAACCGTNACTTCCAATTTCCTCAATAATTTCCCAAATTTCTCATTCCAAACTTCGATTAGAGATTTCTAATAACGGAAATTACCCAAAACACCTCACAATTTGTATTAATTTCCAAAACCCAAGCTTAACTCGAAAATAGCCTCTAATCCCCAATATTCAATTCTATGCAAATCCTCCAAATTAAACTACCAAACCAAAGGGAAAGAAAGACCATGAAAAAGGGAAGAAAACCCACCTAAAATCAAGGCAAACAAAGGCTGGAAGTGACCGGAATCGACAAACAAAGTAGTGGCGGGCTGGGTGTTTCCGGCGTGATTTCCTGCTGGAATGTGGCTAGCGGGCGTGGGGGAGCTCGGGAAGGGACGATTGGCGGCTGGGGAGTGGTTTCTCGGCCGGTCTCATTGTTTGGAGTCGCCGGAAATAGGCCAACTAGATGGCGACAGCTACGTGCGTACAGGGGAGAGAAGGAGAGCTTGGGAGGAGGAGAGAGAAGGCTGGGGGCGACGGGAGGAGGGGTTGGAGTCGCTAGTCGGCGGCTGGGAACGTCGCCGGTGGTCTGAATGGGTGGTCGCGCGCAAAAGGAGAGGGAGGAGGGAAGTTCACGAGCTGGGGGGTGTTGTCTGCCCGTGGAGAAGGAGAGGGAAGAAAAATAGAGAGAGAGAGAGAGAGAGATAGAGAGGAATATTCTAGAAATTTCTGGAATATTAAATGCCATTTCCTCAAAATTACAAGTTTTCCCCTCACTTTAAACCCCCGTATTTCTCAAACCGTAACTCCAAATGACGTATGCTACATGTCTACAAACTTGTAAAGTCGAGCTCTACGCAACCATGTCAAAGTCAACTCTGAAATTCGGGTAATTTAAAAAGTCAACTTTTGGGTCCCTTAACACGTTTATAACTTTCTATCCGTGGGTCTAAACAACTCATGCCGCGTGTCAATGAACTCGTGAGCTCAAGACCTTCCTAACGGACTCAAGGTCAAAGCTAAAATCTTACTAGAACCACAAGTCAACTTTGGGCCTATTAGAATTTACTTAAAAGGTACGGGTCGTTACATAATGTGGTCATGTTATATAATTAATGGCATGATGAGCTGATATGTAAATAATTAAAACTTAAAATCCGTGTCAACTCATTTGAATAATTGACATGACATGAATATATCAGCTGCCGCATAAGGTGGTCAGTTAAGTGTGTACAAATAGAATTACTCTTTCACACTAATGTGATGTGGTCAATTAAATGTGATCATG
>QANT01002667.1:0-13694 GCA_003254885.1 Purshia tridentata
AATTAACTAAAATATCACAAATTCATGCCCAATCCTAATTTTCGAGCAACCATCCGAATTAGCCATGTACTCATCCACAAATTCCCAATTTCTTACATTATCCTTAAAGCCCAAAGTTCTAAACCACAATTAACATGTCCTAAGGTTGGAAATTAGTAAATTCAACCCCAATTTCGCACCTCAAACCACTGATTTCCGAATTTCCAGATTTGGGGTTAAATCCCAATTTCTTCTCATGTCTAATTCAATCCCAATTACAGCCCCAAACTAACGTAATTTAAATGCTAGAAGAGGGAGGGAGGAAACCCACCTGAAATTGAGGAAATTGGGGCCGAAATTTGGTTGGAATTCGAGGAGAGGACCGACGACTTTTGGGGATTTTCCGAGCTGATTTCTTGCTGGAACAGGGCTGGCCGGCGTGGGGAAACTTGGGAGGAGATGGTCGGCCGCTGGTGAGGTGATTCTCGGCCTGCTCGCCGCTTGATGTCGCCGGAGAGGGCTGGAGTTGGAAGCTCTAGTCGCACAGGCGAGAAGGAGAGATCGGGAGAGAGGGAGAGGAAGGGCTGGACGGCGCGGGAGGAGGCTGGGTGGGGGTCGCCGGTGGCTGGGCAGGTCGGGGGTGGCCGGAAATGGGCGGCGTCACGCAGGGGAGAGAGGGTGAGGGAGGAGTCGGGCAAGGGTTGGGGCTGGGCTGTCTTCCGTGGAAAGAGGGGAGGAGAGAGAAATAAAAAGGAGAGGGGGAAATTTCCAGAATTTTCTGGAAATTTAAACCCATTTCAACATAATTACAAGTTTGCCCCTCACTTTGAACCTCCGTATTTCACAAACCGTAGCTCCAAACGATGTATGCTACGTGTCTACGAATTCGTGGCGTCGAGCCCTACGTAATCATGTCCAAGTCAACTCTAAACTCCAAGCAATTTAAAAAGTCAACTTTGAGCTCTTTTATCACGTTCACAACTTTTTGACCGTAACTCTAAATCACCCATGCCGCGTGTCAATGAATTCGTGAGCTCAAGACCTTCCTAACGGACCCAAAGTCAAAGCTAAAATCTTACTAGACCCAAAAGTCAACATTGGGCCCTGTTAACATTTACTTAGGAAGGTACGAGTCGTTACAATCTCCCCCCGTTAAAAAAAATTTCGTCCTCGAAATTTTACACACGTGGTGGTAATCTAGTTTTCAACTTCCTTCATTTCTTCCTCTGCTCTTCTCAACTATAAGCCACCACGCTTCCGCTGCGCTACTCTGATTAAAAATCCCACTTAATTATAATCGGATATTTTCTTAAACTTTCCTTAATATTCCTTCTTAAGAACACTGTTCCCCACTATCTACGTCATCTCGCACGCTCTAACTGCAAATAAGATATTCTTACGTAAGTCCATTACCTTAAATTCATTCCCTTCAATCACTTACTCCCTTTTATTCTAAATTATTTCCTCCACTCCAACCTAATTAGAATTTCCATTAGCCTCCCTTACCATTCTATACTCAATATCACACTTATCCCCCCAAAACTATTACTTAGGGCCTTACTAAATTCTCCAATTGACTTTAGATTATACTTAAGCTTCTCTAATGTCAAACAGTGTAAGTCCAAGTGAGACGATAAAGTGCGTAATTAATAAATACGGGCCTTTCACCCAACGAGATCACGTACCTAAAATGACGTCTGGAGAAACTGATGCCCGCTGCTGGGTCATGGTAAAGACTCTGCCTGAAGCTCTGGAACGTCCTCTTTGTTGTCTATCGCCTCTAACGGAGTAACTAGACTGAGCGCCACTACTACCTGTACCATCTCCACTTTGTGTCACTCCGTGGCTATGACCTTGAACCTTGAAGGTTTGCTTCGTACGTACAGCTGATCCAGAAGCTTCACCTTCTTCATGGTACAACATCGGGCCGTCCTTTCTATAGTGCCCCATCTGTCCACAATGGAAGCATCCTTCCGTAATACTTATTAGGTAAGGCCCTTCATGGCGTCTGTTGCAAGTCTCACAAACCGGATACCTATGAGCACCAACTCTAGGGAATCGCTGTCTTTCGAGGAAATCCGAGGTACTAACACTACCAGAAATAGATTGATCTCCAGTTTGATGACTATGTCCTGGACTTTGCCTACCACTAACATCATGTTGGTAACCTCGAAATCCACCACTTTCCGAAGAAGTAGAATTGGGACTGCCCTTTTTGGATAGTCCTTGACTAGGACTACCTACTATTGTGCTCTGATAATAACGGCGTCTCATCCCACCTCAGTTTCCTCCTGTAAGAGCCCTCTCAACTTTCAGTGCAGCCTCTCTCAAGCTAATATAACTAGTATGCATAGCAGCTGCAACCGTCGTACTAATTTCTTCTCTTAAACCATCCTCAAATCTAGAGCACTTATCTCTCTCATCCGCCACAAGATGCGGGCAAAATCTAGAAAGTTCTATAAATTTCCTCTCATACTCTGCCACAGTCATTGACCCCTGTCTCAATCTCTGGAATTCCTCCCTTTTCTCATCACAGTACACTCTGGGATAATACTGCTCATAAAAAGCACTTCTAAACCTATCCCGAGTAATCTCATCGGCGGTCATCCTTGCTTTTTCTGTTTCCCACCAAAAATAAGCATCACCTTCAAGTAAAAATGGAGCTAAGACAATCTTTTCCTCGTCTGGACACCTCATAACCTCAAAAATTCTTTCTAGTCTCACTATCCAGTCATTAGCTACTCCAGAATCCGTCGTTCCTTTAAAAACTGTAGCCCCAAGTCTATGGGCTCGTTCAATACAATAATCCCCTTCTGTAGGTCCACGAGTACGTACTACATTAGTCATCGCCTCAACTAAACGATCTAAGGACTGAGCGAAACCTTGTGCAGTCTCGGCTGCACCTTCATTAACCCTATGGTGGTCCCCCGGCGGTCGGCCACGTCGAGGAGGCATATTTCCCATAAGAAAACCAAGAATTTCTTAGAAACAAGGATGCACACTCCGTGCAAAGCTAAAGGAATCCTAAACCTAGGCTCTAATACCAAATTGACAGGACCCTCCCCGAATTCCACCTTGGAACCCGGAGTGATCCTGCGGGAATCCAATATCAAGGAAAATTCTATCGAAAATTCGGCAGAACCTCCCCTGAAATTGGACGAACCCTGCATTAATCCTTACTTAAAAACCTGTAAAATACACTTCTAAACCAGCTCCTCTACCGCAAACAAGGGTCTCCGACCCGAAATCATAACCAAAGGAAACAAAAGTAACATTTTTGCTAATAAAGTGTCATATACACCGTTGTAGTCCCACCACCTTAATTAGCATAACTAAATAAGAACATCAGAGGAGAATTTACAAGTTTCAAAATTTTATGGAATCCTCGACGTATCTCCTGCTCGACCGCACCACCGCAGTTACCTGGGGGAAATTTTAAGAAAACAACACGAGGTAAAAGATGAGTCAAACCCAGTGAGTGGACAAAATAAAATAACATTTACAATTAACCGAAAAAAATACATAAGGATCTCACAAACTTTGCATGAAAACCCCCAGTTTTTAAAATGGACTTAATAATTTCCTTTAACAATCATTTACGATAGCTGGTAAAAATACTTTGCGATTTCTCATTTTAAAAGAACGGAAATTTCATCATGCAAAACCACAAGGTTTTCTCGCATAACCAAAATCTTAAGATTTAAATCAAATATTTCATTCGCTCCCAATTTTCCCCGTATAGCCTGCTGTACATGCGCAGGGCCCATAACCTGCCATACGCACGCAGGGCCAATAATCCTGCCGTACATGCGCAGGGCTTACGACCTGCCGTACGCATGCAGGGCCAATATCCTGCCGTACATGTGCAGAGCCAGGGTCTGTCATACACATGCAGGGCCAACAACCTGCCGTACGTGCACGCAGGGCCGCCCCCAAAGGGCAAAGCATCCCGGCACACGGCCCAAAGCCTATGTGTGTGCCGTGATGGGTCCCAAAGACCTATACAATTCCAATGTCCAGAACGGGTACTAAGTGGGTGCTTAATAAAATCCAAAACCATCCGTCCTCAATCATTCACATTGAAATTGAATAATTCCATTTGAAAAACTTTCTTAAAATTATGGAGAAATCGATAATTGTTCCAGAAAAACTTTACTTGAAATTATTTTCACAGAACCTCAATCATAAATTGATAAAAATAAATATTAACCCGTAAGCTCATTTAATAGCACTCCAAATCCCAAAATCAGTATTGCTAATTGAAATTCATAACTAAGCAAAGCATAAGAAAATAAATTCAATTTAAAAACTTGAGAACTTAAATAAGACGAAGTCCACTCACAGAGATAGCCTAGCCTGTGTCTCCGAATGGATCGTGATCGTCGCGATCGTCGTTGGACTCGGGAGTGTCGCCTAAAATAGAGAGAAGGGGCGCCGGAAAACTGGCCGGAAATTGGAGGAAGAGATCGGCGACCATGGCAGCCCAAGCTGGTCTCAGTTGCGCGCAGGGGCTGGGCTGGCTATAGGAGCGGCTGGGGAGGCTCTGGGTGGCTGGCCCGGCGGCTGGGGAGTGCTTCTCGGCCGTCCCATTGTCTGTCGTCGCCGAAGATGGCTGGAGCTGGAAGCTCCAGTCGCGCACGCAAGGGAGAGAGATCGGGAGAGAGAGGAAGGGGGCTGGGGGCGTCGGAAGGAGGCTGGGTGGGGGGTCCTTGGTGGCTGGGCAGGCCGGAGATTGGCCGGAAGTGGCTGGCGTCGCGCAGGGAAGAGAGAGAGAGTGGGGGAAACTCACGGGCTGGTTGGGCTGAGCTTCCTCTTGCCTGCGCGTGGAGAGGGGGAAGAAATAGGGGGTGATGGAATATTCCAGAATTCTCTGGAATATTTAATACCATTTCCTCAAAATTACAAGTTTGCCCCTCACTTTGAACCCCCGTATCTCTCAAACCGTAGCTCCAAAAGACGCGTGCTACGTGTTTACGAATTCGTGGTGTCGAGCTCTACGCAACCATGTCCAAGTCAACTCTAAACTCCAAAAAATTTAAAAAGTCAACCTTGAGCTCTTTTATCACGTCCATAACTTTTTGACCGTAACTCTAAATCACCCATGCCGCGTGTCAATGAATTCGTGAGCTCAAGACCTTCCTAACGGACCCAAGGTCAAAGCTAAAATCTTGCTATATCCAAAAGTCAACGTTGAGCCCTATTATAATGCACTTAAAAGGTACGGGTCGTTACAAAACCCGAATTTCAGGTGACGAAATTGGTTTCGTCTCCCCAAGTCCCTATCTTTTATTTTTGTTGAACACATTCCATTATTTGATATTTTAGGCGACGAAATAAGGATATTCGTCGCCCTCAATACTTTGAGGCGACGCATTTTTATTGTTTCGTCGCCCTAACCTTTAATATTTTATTTTTTTAACAAATTCCATTATTTTTCATAATTTCGTCTTCCGTTACTCAACTTCGACAACTCTGATTAAGCTGAGATTTGGTAGGGATGGTATTTGAGCAGGTATGAGGATCCTTGAAAAAAATTAGAAGTCAGAGTTCATCTGACTGTTTGATCATCATTATATCCACCACGATCGTTTGTACATTCGATTCGATGCCTAACTTGCACAACTCCGATTGAGGTTTTTTTTTTTTTTTTCTGCACTGACGATCTTAGAGTAAGGGAAAACAAAATAAATGGTTTGGATTGTTGGAAGCACGATTGGATTGCAAGCTTCTATCTATAAATACACTTGAATAGTGTTAGGATATTAACTTTTTCCTTCATTCATAGACATTTCAATAATTGCGAATAAGACAATATGACT
The DNA here is from genome assembly GCA_003254885.1 of Purshia tridentata. NCBI lineage: Eukaryota > Viridiplantae > Streptophyta > Magnoliopsida > Rosales > Rosaceae > Purshia > Purshia tridentata. Next base: position 5,799 of record QANT01002667.1, read on the forward strand.
TCAATGATCGGATCCCTTTTTTTTTTTACTATTATACTTAAATTTCATTCTTGCAAATTACCACAACGATCGGAGTTGATTAGGCCATTCGTTTAGAACCAAATTTTTGATTTCGAGATGCCTTGGGGCGACGAAATAAGGGTATTCGCCTACTCAAAATATCTTTAGGGAACAAATTCTTATGTTTTCATCACCCAAACCCGAATTTCAGGAGACGATATTGGTTTCATCTCCACAAGTCCCTATATTTTATTTGTTTAACACATTACATTATTTAATATTTTAGGTGACGAAATAAGGATATTCTTCGCCCCCAATAACTTGAGGCAACACATTTTTATTGTTTCGTTGCTCTAACCCCTAATATTATTATTTTTTTAACAAATTCCATTATTTTTCATACTTTTGTTTTCCATAGCGCTAATTGAGCTGAGATTTGACGAGGATGATATTTGAGTGGGGATGATGATCCTTGCGAAAAATCAGATCGATTGGAGTTCATATGACCATTCAATCATCATTATATCCACCACAATCATTCACACGTTCGATTTTTGATGCCTAACTTGAACAACTCCGATTGAGTTATTATTTTTCACCATCAATCTTAGAGCGGAGAAAAACAAAATAAACGGTTCAAATTGTTGGAAGCACGATCGGATTGCGGGCTTCCATATATAAATACACTTGAATAGTATTAGAATGTTAACTTTTTGCTTCATTCCTATACATTTCAATAATTGCGAATAAGATAACATGACTTCAACGATCGGAACCGTTCATTTTTTACATTTATATTTTCATTCTTGCAAATTACTGCAACAATCGGAGTTGATCGGGCTGTTTGTTTAGAACTAAATTTTTGATCTCGGGAGGTCTTGGGGCGACGAAATAAGGATATTTGTGTCCCCAAAATATCTTTAGGCCACGAATTCTTACGTTTTCGTTGCCCAAACCCGTATTTCAGGCAACGACATTGGTTTCGTCTCCCCAAGTCCCTATATTTTATTTGTTTAACACATTCTATTATTTAATATTTTAGGTGACGAAATAAGGATATCCGTTGCCCCCAATAACTTGAAGCGCTGCATTTTAATTGTTTTGTTGACAGGACCAACCGACCCCAAATTCCACCCTAGAACTCAGAGTGGTCTTGCGACAATCCAATATCAGGAAAATCCTACCGAAAATTCGACAGAATCTTCCCTCAAATTGAACTAACCCTTTTTAAAGAGACCTACGAAAACACTTCTAAATAGAGAGCTCCTCTACCACAACAAAAGGTCTTTGACCCAAACCAGTTTCAAACCAACTATTTGAGTGCTCAATAGGTCTTGAGCAACCGATCTAGCAAAACAACTCAAAAGATAAAGAAGTATCGTTAATTTCTTCATGCTCGTTCCAAGAATTCTCAGATGTACTAGCAAGTGCATCAAAGATGCAGTCATCGATTCGCCCGAAAGGCAACAATTACCGCGAGCAAACATATTACTGACGAGGAACGCATAAGCTGTCCCGTAATAAAACCGGTTGTTGCTGATACTTTCTTCTCGTGATCAGAGCTGTGCTACATGATTAACCAAGGAATTAAAATTACAAGGATAACCAAGTTCCTACAAGTTATAAAAGTTAAACTAGTTGCCTCGACGTCTTTGGCTTGACCGTTCCACCGCTACAACCTAGGAGAAAAATTTAAAACCATAATAAAAGGGAGAGTCAGTGAGATAACTCAGTGAGTAGACGAAGATAACAAGTGATTAAATTTAAGTTATAAAAATTCATTTATTAAAGCAAACTACAAAAATAACTTGGCACTAAGACCTCACGTCTCTCTTTGAAAATCCTCCAGTTTTAAAAGCCTTTCATAACTGTTTCAAAAGAAATCCAAATCAATTTACTAGCAGAAACAATCACTTCAAAATCCATGTTTTTGAAAATTAAAATGACAAAACCACCATCTAAGTATCCTAGAGAACTAGCCGTGCACTCGTACAGAATACTGCATCATACGAGCAGGCTGGATCTAACTGGCCATACACCTATACAGAATTCTGCATCGTACAGGCAGCGCAAATCTAACTAGCCATACACCTGTACGGAATCCTGCATCGTACAGGCAGGGCAAATAACTGGTCATACGTGCACGCAGAGCTGCCGCCCAAAGGGCGAGGCACTGCAACACACGGCCCAAAGCCTATGTGTGTGTCACGATGGGTCCCAAAGACCTTACTGAACTTATCTGTAACTGGGTACTCACATGACATTTAAGAAGAAAAAAAACTAGTTTTACTTTCTCAAAACCACAACTTGTAACGACCCGTACCTTTTAAGTACATTATAATAGGGCCCAACGTTGACTTTTGGTTCTAGTAAGATTCTAGCTTTGACCTTGGATCCATTAGGAAGGTCTTGAGCTCAAGAGTTCATTGACACGTGGCATGGGTTATTTAGAGCCCCAGTTAGAAATTTAGGAACGTGAGAAGAGACCCAAAGTTGACTTTTTAATAACCCAAATTTCAGAGTTGACTTTGACATGGTTGCGTAAGGCTTGACTCCACGAATTTGTAGACACGTAGCATGTGTCATTTGGAGCTACGGTTTGAGAAATACGGAGGTTCAAAGTGAGAGGCAAACTTGTAATTATGTTGCAGTGGGTTTAAATTTCCAGAAAATTTTGGAAATTTTCCCCCTTTTTTATTTCTCTCTCCTCTCCCCTCCCCACGTGCAGGCAGGCAGCAGCACCCCCAGCCCGATGTCTCTCTCTTCCTCTCTCCCCCTGCGCGACCAACCAGCCCTCCCGGCCGACCCAGCCCCTCCGGCGACACCTCCTGCCGCCGACGAGCCTCCCCAGCTGCTCTTCTAGCTAGCCTAGCCCCTGCGCACGACGAGACCAGCTTGGGCTGCCATTGTCGCCGGTCCCTTCCTCCAATTTCCGGCCAGTTTTGCGACGCTTCTCTTCTCCATTTTAGGCGACACTCCCGAGTCCAGAGATGATCCAGCCAGAGATCAAAGCTAGGCTATCTCTGTGAGTGGACTTAGTTCCCTAAACTTTGTTTATAAGTTCTTTATGAATTTTATGATTTAATTTGTATTTATATTTGAGTTTTAATTGAGTTTATGAATTGAGAAATATTATTCGATTCTTGAGTATGGAAAACGGATTTGATGTGCTTGGGAACGTTTTGATTTCTCAAGTAAACATATGTGGTTTATTCGTATCTTGAAATATTAAGGGTTTGGTTACTGAAAAGGATTTTATAGTTGTTGGTTTAATGATTTCCCAGTTTTGGAAAGGTTATGTGTTTTATCGGCGAAAAGAGATTTATGGGAAAAGGATTTTCAAACCACCCTTTCCAGTACCCTTCAGATTATCGGATTTCATAGGTCTTTGGGACCCATCACGGCACACACATAAGCTTTAGGCCATGTGTCGGGATGCCTTGCCCTTTGGGGGTGGCCCTGCGTGCACGTATGGCAGGTATATTGGCCCTGCATGTGTATGACAGACTCTGGCTCTGCACATGCACGGCAGGATTATTGGCCCTGTATGCATACGGCAAGTTGTGAGCCCTGCGCATGTACGGCAAGATTATTAGCCCTGCATGCGTACGGCAGGTTGTGAGCCCTGCGCATGTACGGCAGGTCGTGGGCCCTGCGCATGTACGGCAGGTTCGATGGGTAACTGTTGGGTGAGAGGCTTCTTTGTCAAAACATTTTACAAAATAATTCTTGGTTGATACAAATTTCAGTTCTTATTTAATATTTTGGGAGCTTGACCAGTTTTATATTTTATCAGAGTTTTTAAAATGGATTTCAATTGCAAGCTTTTACATGGAGTTTACAGTGAATTTTATGAAAGTGATTTTAAAACTGAGGGCTTTCAAAAAGGATTCGTGAGGTCTTAAGGAAACTTGAAAGTATAGGATTTTTTAATGCTTATTTTGATATATGTCCACTCACTGAGTCGTCTCATTAGCTTTATCCTTTGTTGTTGTTTTAATTTTCCCTCAAGTTGTAACGGTGGAGCGGTCGTGCCAAAGACGTCTAGGAAATCTAGCGAGCTATGAAATTTTGTAGACGCTTAGCTATCCTTGTAAACCTAGATTCTTAGTGAATTTTGTAGCCAGCCCTGATAGTCCTTTAAATACTTAATTTATGGGTTTTGAAATTTGGGTCGGAGACCCTTCGATTGTGGTAGAGGAGCTGTGATGCTTAGAAGTGTTTTTGCTGGTCTTCGTGAAGAAAGGGTTAGTCCAATTTCAGGGGAGGTTCTGCCGAAATTTCGGCAAGATTTTCTTTCATATTGGATGCCCGCAAGATCACTCCGAGTTCCAGGGTGGAATTTTGGAGTGGGTCCTGTCACAACTAATAACCCCTTGGCACAAAAGCCAATTGAAATCCAAATTTCTGAAAACTCATGCATGAAACACTGAAATGAGAAAACTAAGATATGTCCAAAGTCCAAATCAAACTTATTCAAGAAATCGAGAAGCCATGCTCATGAACAAAATTCATATTTATAAATTTAATAAAGCAAGGCTCAAATAAGCTCAAACTAAAAATATAAATTAAATCATAAAATTCATAAACAATTTATAAACAGAGTCCACTCACTGATGGAACCTAGCTTTGGTCTCCGACTGGATCGTCGCGGCCCTTGGGAGTGTCGCCTGAAATCAAGGCAAATGGAGGCTCGAACTAGCCAGAAATTAGCAAGCAAAGGGGCAGCAGCTGGGTGTTTTCCGGTGTGGTTTCGTTTGGAGCGTGGTTGGCTGGTGTGGGGGCGCTCGAGGGAGGACGACCGACGGTTGGGGAGTGTTTCTCAGCCGGTCTCGTCGTCTAGTTTCGCTAAAAATGGGCCAAGCTCGATGGCAACAACAACACTCGCACGTAGGGAGAAGGAAGAAAGCTCGGGAGAGAAGAAAAGGGAGCTGGGGGCGAGTCGCCGGAGCTGGGCCATCACGGTGGCAGCTGGAAAACTGGCTGGATAAATGGGGAGGCTGGGCTGGTGTCGCGCGCACAGGGGAGAAGGAAGAGAGACTCACAGGGGAGGGGGTTTGTGCGAGAGAGAGAAGAGACTTCCATAATTTTCTGGAATTAAAACCCACTTCACCAAAATTACAAGTTTGCCCCTCCCTTCACATGTCTGTAACTTCCAAACCGTAGCTCCGATTGATGTATGCTTCGTATCTACGGACTTGTGGAGTCGAGCTCTACACAACCTGTCAAAGTCAAGTCTAAAATCTGAGTAATTTAAAAAGTCAACTTTTAGCCTTTTGTCACGTTCATAACTTTCTAATTGTAGCTCTAAACGGCGCATGCTACGTGTTAACGAACTTGTAAGCTCGAAACTTTCCTAACGGACCCAAGGTCAAAATTAAAATCTCACTCGAATCAAAAGTCAACTCTGAGCCCAATTAAAAATTACTTAGGAAGGTACGGGTCATTACATTTGTTGCCCTAAACACTAATATTTTATTTTTTTTAATAAATTCCATTATTTTTCATACTTTTGTCTTTTGTTACCTAACTTCCACAACTTCGAGTGAGCTGAGATTTGGCAAGGATCATATTTGGGCGAGAATAATGATCCTTGCAAAAAAACAAATTGATCGGCTGACTGTTTGATCATCATTATATCCACCACGATCATTCATACGTTCAATTGTTGATGCTTAACTTGCACTATTCCAATTGAGCTAGTTTTTTGTATCAACGATCTTAGAGTGAGGGAAAACAAAATGAACAGTTCGAATTGTTGGAACCACGATCAGATTGCGAGCTTCTATATATAAATACACTTGAATAGTATTAGGATAATAAATTTTTCCTTTATTCCTATACATTTCAATAATTGCGAATAAGATAACACGACTTCAACGATCAAAACCGTTCATTTTTAACTATTATCCTTAACTTTCATTCTTGCAAATTACCTCGACAATCAGAATTGATTGGGCCGTTCATTTAGAACCAAATTTTTGATCTCAGGATGCCTTGAGGCGATGAAATTAATAAGGATATTTGTGTCCCCAAAATATCTTTAGGCGACGAATTCTTACTTTTCGTCTGCCAAACCCGTATTTCAAGCAACGACATTGGTTTCATCTCCCCAAGTCCCTATATTTTATTTATTTAACACATTCCATTATTTAATATTTTAGGTGACAAAATAAGGATATTCTTGGCCCCCAATAACTTGAGGTGGCACATTTTTATTGTTTGGTCGCCCTAACTCCTAATATTTTTTTTTTTAACACATTCCATTATTTTTCATACTTTTGTCTTCCGTTACCTAACTTTCACAACTCTGATTGAGCTGAGATTTGGCAAGGATGATATTTGAGCGGGGATGACGATCCTGCAAAAAAATCAAATCAATTGGAGTTCATTTGACTGTTCAATCATCATTATATCCACCATGATCCTTCGTACGTTCGATCGTCGATGCCTAACTTGCACAATTCCGATTGAGCTATTTTTTGTAGCGACGATCTTAGAGTAAGGGAAAGCAAAATGAACAGTTTGGATTGTTGGAAGCACAATTGGATTGCGAGCTTCTCTGTATAAATACACTTTAATAGTATTAGGATATTAACTTTTTCCTTTATTCTTATACATTTCAATAATTGCAAATAAGACAACGCGACTTCAACAATTGGAACCGTTCATTTTTTACCATTATACTTAAATTTCATTCTTGGAAATTACCGTGATAATCGGAGTTGATCAGGCCCTTTGATTAGAAACAAATTTTTGATCGCAGGATGCCTTACACTACAAAGTGACGTACCCCATTTGCTTTTATTTTGTGTGGGCTAAAATATTATTTTAGGGGGTAAAGAGGAATCAAACCCACAAGGAAAGATATGGTATTTTAAAGGGGGCAAATAGTGTAAAAAAAGACAGTGACAGGCCTGGTTTAATAGTTATAACTAGATTTCAACCCGCATGTTGCTGCGGGTTTAAATAATTTTTAATGTTTAGTTAAGAGTTACAAAATTTTAGTATAAGAATTAATAGAGATGTAAGAAAAGGGTATATTTTACATAAATAGTAGGATTTATATACAAGGATATCAGTATTTTATCTGATTCTTTAGTTACAAAATGTATGTTGATTGTTATGTTAAGATATTATCTATATCTTAATAAACCAATCAACATTCAAAAGAGGATTAGAAGACTTAGTGGGACATTGTTTTTGTGTCCATAATCAAAAGAGTTGCAGTATTTAACTGCTCAGTGTTCAAAAAAGTTAACAATAGGATTAGTTGAGGTTGTAATCCTGATTGTCGGTGGGGCTTTGAGCTTCTTGTGGATTTTCTGAAGGTGTAGTTGTCTCTGTCTCGCTGCAAATTAAACAACAATATGAAGCTAAGAAGTATATGCATAAAAGCAAAAGAATGAACCAAAAACAATATCAAGCTATATCTTCATGTTTGGTTGATTTCTCACACTCATTCTATTCCAATGAATAGAGCAATGAAATAATGAACCAAATAAAACACTAAGAAAAAAAAATTTATATGTAAAGCAGTTTTTTTTTTTTTTTTTTCAGAAAACCAAACACTAATAGTACTTATAAAAAGCACTTGTAAACAGGGTCTAATATAGTAGTAAGGGTATGTATTAAGTAAAGGTATTTTATATTATTACACAACTTAAAAGATTTTATTCAAAATATGCAAATCATATTATGATAAATATACTGCTAAAAATTCATGTATAAGAAACTATTTTGAGCATATAAAAAATGTAGCAATCATTCCAAAAAATTTTGAAAAAAATAAAAAAAGACTTGTACCTGAAAATGGGAGTGACTCTGTTTGTGTTCATTGTAAGTGCAAGTTAAATAGAAGTAAGCATGTTTATAATTGAGGAAGAATGAATTGTA